>NW_019775626.1:248518-281159 GCF_001039355.2 Lingula anatina | reverse complement strand
TTTTTTTTTTTTTTTTTTTTTTTTGAGAACGGACGAAAATCGGTGCGCGCGCAGGATGTCATCCATAAAATTAAAAAAGTGTGGCCTTATGAAGAACAGATATGTCCCTCTTTAAAATAATCTCCTTTAGGATTGATTATTTTGTTTAATAAATTATTTTTTCCTCATCAAAATTGTCCTCATCTTGGCTACATAATTATGTAGTATTCATCTTCCTTGTGTCTTGTAAATCGTTCAATTTTGATGCTCCCAATGTTGTCCTATTTCTAGGTTACTTGTTAAGAATTTTAGCTTATGCACTAGAATATGATTATTTGTCAATTTATCTTGTGCATTAATTAAATTCACTTTTCTTTTTAGAATATTAGTAGTTCAGCTGTTATCCTGCATCCTATCTTTGACATTTATCTTAATATTTTAGTTATTTAAATTACTTTCATTTATTTACTCACTTACTCTTAAACATGTCTTGAACTCTGCTATTTTTGCTCTCTTTCTGCTCGGACGTAGAGTTATATTTAACCTTCTTCACTGTTGTCCGTTTTCTAGGTCACTCATTTAGCTGTTCTCAGGGCAGCTATAGCTCTAGCTACTCATCCTGCAGTAGACAGAGCTATAGTCGCTCTCTTCCCAATGTACCAGGATGTACAAATACTTGTGGTATGTCTTCATACAGGGATAGAAATCATCACTGACACTGTATTTGTGGGGAAATATTGGTCTCATCTTCACTATATGACGTAGTGCTTTTATTGCTTGTTTGATTAGTCTTGTATTTGCCCAAAAAAAAAGAGGGTAGAAAAGAAAGTATTTCTTATTTCCTCCAAAGCTTGCATGCTACCGAAAGAAAAACATTAACTAAATGAAATATTCAAATCTAAGTTAATATTGAATTTCGATTAAATATATGAATTTATGCCGTCATGGTTTTTCACTTAAAGCTTATAAAATTTTAAAAAAATATTGTGTTGTGAACATCTTAAATTGTCTCTAAAAGATGCTGAATTGTGAATTGCATTCAAGTCAGATTTAAATTTATGTGGAACTAAAGATGATTCATTCCACATAAATAAAATATTGAAGGGGGGGGGGGGGAGGTGAAAATTCTGAGCCATTACCCTGGCAAATCTTGTGTTGCATCCAACCTTGCTCTAATGAAAGTAGAGATTTCTATCCCTGAACTTGCATGCAACAAGTCAGTAGTTCATTTCGTTTTAAAATATCATAGATATAAGCTTCCTACTTACATTTTTCTTATAAACTAATATTTTTGAGGTCCCTTATGAAAGATTTAGTTTAACAGGACTGTATTGAAGCATGAAGCAGCCTTTTGCAGTAGATGTCAGCAGTGATTTTTAAAAAATAATTTTGCATCAAAGATATTTTCATAACCTTGTCATGATTAATATCCCAAAATAACCTTAAGTCCATTTTAACATTATGATCATCAGTCTACTTCATAATGAAGCATGGAAGCTTGTAATCCTGCATAAAAGCCGTTTCTGTATACAAATGTCCTTCCTTATGTCACCTAGATAATTCTTTCAACATCAAAATGTTGTGTTTTCCTTAAAATTGGGTCCACCTAGCTCAGTGCAACACACAGAAGCAGCCCGGATTTTGATTAGGATAAAAAATTTACTTGTCATGGAAATCCAATACTTTGGCACACATCTGATTCAATATTATGATGGTTGGCGGGACAAGAGAGGGATCAGATAGGCTGTCTACAGTGATGTAATCGCAATCAGACAGCCTGTTGAGATTGGATGCACTGAGCAAAATTGACCCAACTTGACTGCTAACACGACTTAAGACTTATTACTAATGATGTACCTCATCCTAAGCTTTACTAGTAACTATGACTTAAAACATCTTCTCCCCAAACCCAAGTAAACCAAAAATATGCGGCCCAGTGCTTAACCTTTTAGCCATACCCCTGAACCTTAACACCATTTTCTGCCTGTTATATTAACCACTCCATAAAAACCTATTTCACCTAGGCAAAGTATCTGATTCACTTGATGCTAAGTCCTCCTCTGTGAAGAGAGCAATCGAGAAATGTCTATTGCCATGTGCTTATGAATAATAAACAGCAGTATAATGTGTTAAAAGTAAAGAGCATATTGTATAATAATAATAAGTTACATTAGAATTAACAATTTGAAAGGCATGATCATGTTTTAGGCTAGCGTAACCTTTGGTGCAAAAAATTAATAAATTTCTTCATTTATTTTGTGTAAGGCATGCCTGTAATTTGTGTCTGAAAAAGAGGTGTTTTGTAGCTGAACATATAGAGATAGGTGTGCCCACTCAAATGGTAAAACAAATGGGCCTCTTAATGCTTCACAACATGGGCAGTGGAATATTTTTAAAATGTTTATAATAGTAATTATTATTACTTATTTATTTATTTATTTATTTATTTTTTACAATTAAGTTCCATGTCAATTGATGCTTGTGCAACATACACAATTACTTCCTGCACATCAATTCATTGTTATTTTACTTTATTTTCATTTTTTCTCCCTTTTTTTTTCAGCAGGCAACCAGAGCCTGTCTGCCTCTAACATAGATTGGCTGGCCAATCTGGATGCATTGAAGGAGAGTGTGAGGTTGGCAGGGACCAGCCAGCTTGACTGGCAACATATTGATATGACACAGTTTCAAGGTAGTGTCACTGTGTGTGTGTGCGTGTGCGTGTGCATGTGTGTGTGCATGTGTCAAGCTTTGTAGTGGGTCACCATATTTGACACGCAGACTAGTTCTGAATGTGGCCTTTGTGTGTGTGTGGGAGGGGTGGGGGGAGTGCTCCTAAGAGAGAAAACAAGTCGGCTGATCTCAAAAAATGATTGTCAGCAGAAAAATATTATTAGTTGAAGAGCCAAAAAGTAAAAGGAAAAAATAGAACTTTATTATTATTATAGTCAGAATACTTTGACTTTAAGTGAGATCAAAAAATAATTGTGGAAAATTGAAGATAATTAGATATTATACTGAATTATTTGCATTCAGGTTTGATGGAAAGCATGAAGCAAGCGGACCAGAATAACTGGTCTCTGAATCCACAAGAGTTTGCAGACCTGGCATCGTCGCTAAATTCATTTTTCCAGCAGGCGGGGATCCTGCAGCAGTCTCAGCAGGGGGTCCAGGTGAACTATGACCTCTTTAACAGCCACAATAGCCATCACAGTTCAGCTTCTAGTTCTATCTCAGGTAATTATTTTTTTTTTTATTTGTATCAGTTACATTGTGGGTAAAATTCATTCCAACTGATTTAAGACCAACTCCATGAATCGGGGCTCAGTGAGCATGTTTTTACACATTAATGATGCAGTCAGACTTCAATGAGGGGCTGCATAGATGAAGTGATTGATAATTAAATCAAGTTCTTATTAACTTTCATGCCTCTACAGTTACATTCACTTTATGATATTACTTTAAAGAACTACAGTGATTCATGCTTCATTTGGTACAAAATTTGCAGTAGAGGCAGCACATGTCCTCAACCAAGAGAAGCCCAAACCTGTACCTAAAACCTGTTCACTGTCTCCACTTTCAGGCAACTATAACAGTCACTCCAGCTCCCAGGCAGGATCCCTTATGAGTAACAGTGGCACCCATCTCATGCCCCCAACACCTGGCTCTCAGCACTCCCTTAGTCCTCAGATCAGCCCAAGGCAGATGCAGGTAAACCACCTTGTCACATCCAGCAGTCTACGACCACATTCACAACTGCAGACTGAAAAAGATATATTAGGATATACTGGGATTAAATTGAAGCCAATAGATGAGACCCAGATATCTCTTTATGTATCTTAGGTTTTACTAAAAAGTGATATAAATTTAACACAGATTTGTGTGTGTTTTTTTTTTTTTTTTTTTACTTTTCTTGGACAAAAAGCATTTACCTATTCCACCTGTCAGCCTCTTAAATGATTCTTACTTTATTTCACATATAATTATAACCATACGATTGTTGCTTGTCTTTTTCAGCATTCTGGTAGCTACAACCAACACATGCCAATGAATCCTCCTCCCCCTCCACGTCAGCCGCCACCACAGTACAACAGCAAGCCGTCAGATGAAATAGAGTTTGAGTTTGACTACGATAAACTGTTATAGATATAAAAATTTCGACTTTTTTGACAAGGTACTGGTGGGGTTGCCACCTGCACTTTTTGAACAGCAGGACTTGAGAAAAAAGTTTGTGTACCACAGAACTGTAGAGGGCAGCAGCTATGTATATTTACCAGACATTAGAGAGCAGCACTGCTCTTGCAAGACAGTCCCATCCTTAGGTACCATATGTTTATAAAGTGAGCAGTGGATGTACGGAGAAACTGGAGAAAATTTCACTGAGCTTACAAGACAAACGGAAGACAAGGCTGGCATTAAAATGTGAGGCAGTTAGGGCAGCGCTACAGTGCAGCCAAGAGGAGCCCAGTTGTGTTTCTTGCATTCATCAGTTCACAATCTGCCAAAAGAAAAGTTTTTTTCTAAAAGAGGAAGAGATTGCTACAGGGTGATGTTTCCTAAACTACTGACCAAAGATCAGAAAATTTGACCCCAAGTGGACACAAACCTGGTTGTTATCTTTTTAAAAGTGTCCAATGAAAAAAAGAACTTTGTACAAAAGATAACTACAGCTACATGTTCTGAGACTATTTAATGATGACTTATTTTTTTCTCCATGAGTATGATATCTATTTAAAGAATATTTTACGTATTGATGCAAATCCATGCATTTGTTTGTAAATATAAAGATATAGTTATTTCTGTGTGACATGCAGTTATATTACTGAAACCGTCCAGAGTTTATATAATACAGAGAATGATGACTTTCATTATAATATACACATATTCTACATTATATAATTATATATATATTGTGTTTTATATATTATGTAGATTTGAATGTAAATTGTGTTATATGTATATTATACCTTTTTGTGTTTGTAACATATATGAAATGTTGTTTAGAGATATACATGTATGATATATTAAGTTATATTTTGTAATGAGTTTTGAAGACTATTATATATTGGTAAGAAGATCAAGCCCTATGTTGTGTTTTATCCTATTATATGATAGATATAAGGAAAATTGCCTTTTCATGTCATGGATCAGGGTTTAGGTGAGAGTTTATTGTTGATACTTGTCTTTATAATATAGACAGATCATGCTAGGGAAACGACCCAAAAAACAAAGCTTTTAGTGTGGTACAAAGTATTTCAATGAAATTTTTGTTTTTAACATAGTAGTAAATTGTTTTTTTTTCTGCGTCGTCTCTTTGAATCTGTTATGCTGACTGCATTTTCCATAATGATACCTTACTTTTGTGACTTTCTTTTTATTTACTTCCAACCCTTCAACCCAATGTTCCCATTTTTATTAAGAATTTAATTTAATTGAAATTTTCACTGTTATTATTATTTAAAAGCCGAGAGGCAGTTCATCGTGTTGTGAGAACTAATTCAGGAATTTAGAAGAATTAATTCCAACTCTGGTTGTGATCCCAGACTATTGAAAATCAATTAGTCACTAATTCTTTTGTGTTAAAATGAAAATGCCAAAGTCTAACATCAGGTATTTAATTTTTGTGACAAATATAAATGTTGTCTGATCTGGGTTATATTTGTTAGATATTTGTTGTTTTCTCTCATGAAGATACAGGATTGGTCCCTCCCTTTATTTGCACTGTTATATTGAAACATTTCTTTCACTTTCTACTTGTTTCACATTTCATGTAATTCGATAAATGTTTCAGTTGTAAATATGTCAATACAGTTAGTGCATTTTTGGTCGGTTGTGCCTTATTTAAGGTAGGATAATGTATTACATTTGATCTTGAAAATTAACATGTTTGGTGTGAAATTGATCGCATACAGTAGCAGCACAATGATCATAGTATTGTTGTTAACATGTTATTGCATAAAATGTTTCTCTCTCATTTTGCAGGCTTTATTCTAGTCATTGTAGTGCTAAGAGAAAAATTGGAATCTTGACTTAGATGCTTAATGACTGCAATGGAGCATATACATAATTTAACCAAATTCTGAACATGTCATGTACGTTTGCCCCAAGTTTTATGAGTGCAGTTTTAATATGACACTACTCTACCCAGTATCCATTACACTGAGTTTCACAGCAATATGTGTATTGATGGAGACTTTTTGAAAAAGTCTTAGTTTTACTTCTGAATGCCAATATTTTTACTGTCACAATGGTAACATTAGTTGTATTGCTGAACTTTTCCTTTTGATAGCCTGCTTTTTCTTTTTCGTTTCCAAATGTGCATGCATGCCGGGTTTTCACTTTTGAAGTTCGGTAGCATTTGACTGACTTTTTGCAGCCACTGACAGTTGTATCAACTATGTCGTGTGCAGGTATGATGCAGAAGTAAGCTTCATGCATGCACTTGTGCACCGAATGTCACACTCGAAAAGCATGCACACTTGCTAATTTTAAAACAAAGAAACTGACCCACAATAGATGTAGCTCGCAGTTAAAATTGGTTGTGTTGTATATACTTCTTGCTGGATGATTGAATGTGAAAATAAGCAGTTGACCTGCTATTTGAAAGTATGGGTAGTAAGGTAATGAGTCTTATTTCTTCGAAATTATCAATCTTTCAGATAGGTACGTAATTTTGGAATCCTTGAAAGTTGTATTTTTCTATAGGATTTTGTGGTGCTTTTGTAGAATTAAACTATAGGGTAGCCTGCTTTTCACTTTTGTTGCAACCATTCAATAGGAATGTTGAATTTAAAGACTTTAAGACATTAAAATATACAGTTTAGGTAAAATTCACATTTTTTCCCATTGAAAAGAATGTGTCAAACTATCCTTATGGGCTCTCTTAACTTAAGCTCTCATGGTTCCAATTCGGATCAAGCTAAATGACTTAATGCTAATTGTAACCAAGCTGGCGTTAACTTTGCCTGATGATAAAGGGGACAAACTTTCTACTGATGTTTTGTGAGGAAAGTTGATTTTATTTATTTATTTATTTATTTATTTATTTGTTATTTTTTTTTTTGAATGACTGCTTCAGATTTAATCCACCAGAGGGCATTCTGAGCGTGACCATGAAATCGTCATCAGTTGAGAATAAAAATAAAAGACCTTATAAATAGATTAGCTGTTTGCAGACATGAACCTCAGATCTGTGAGAGAGAATGCCCAGATTAACAACTCGATCCACAATTTCATAGCACCAATGTAAAATTAACAACCGCCAAGCACTGTGCTTCAAAACACAAACCATAAATTCACCAGCCATTCGATAAATTTCTTATGTCCCCAAGATTGTAAGGAATGCATTGCTGCCATATTAATATTCAGTGTGGATAGCAGGTTATAGGGAAACATCAGCTTTATTTGTTTTGACACTTTTTATTAATCCTTTTTCTTTCGTCAAGGAAGTAGAAAGAGGAGTAAATGTAACTCTTTTTCAACTAGGAATCTCTGAAAGATGCAACATGTTCTTTCCCATATTCTTCTACCATATTGATGAAAAAAGAACATGCATGTGTACAGGCAGAGACTGGGATTAAGGCTGGCCATATTGTCAGTGTTCATGTTTTATTTTCCATTCGTGGACTGAAATCATGGATGGTGTCGTCTATTTGGGCATTCGTGCTGTAACCATTTCATCACCTGAATCTTTTAGTTGACTTGGACTTGGTAATGCATAATCTAAGTTTCAGAATTATTGTGGTATTAAGAACCCCATTCATGCTTCAGTTCTCAACCAATGACTGCAGGGGCGGATTTAGGGCATCTTCTGGGTCTTCCGTAAGACGGTCAGATTTTCAAGTTTACATTGGCGGGTATCTAATTTTTTCTGTCGGAAGACGGTCAAAAATGAAGAACGGATCAACAAAGATAATTTGGAAGACTGTCAGGAAATATCTCTGGATCCGCCCCTGATGACTGCATCCCTCTGTGCTGATCAGTTAATTGGTCATGATCTCAGAATAATTGGATAATTGGTTATGATGGTTAGATGTTAAATTTTGTAAAAGATGGCACATTCTTTCTTCTTTTTATTATTATTATATAACTGAAATTTTACTGACAGTCTGTTTTTAGAGGCTTACAAGGTGACCAGTGGTCAAGAATTTTAAAACTACACGAATGTACACAGTGTGTCCGAGGCTAAGTGTCTCACTTATACAGGACTTATGATTTTGATTCCGTCCAGATTGTTCCTTGTACAATTTATGCACAGACACAAATTCATAACTTAGTAAACATAGATTTTGCACGTATCATACATAGATGTTAGTATTGCTGATGGATTTCAATCTGTTCATTCAAACAGAACCTAAGCTGTGTAGAATTGTTGGAGAAAATAATGAAATATAAATATGTATAACTTATCTGTAAGGGATTTTGTGTTTATAATAGTGTATAGTAAGTAAGATGACTATCATTGTATTTACTTTATAGGCGGTATGATATTTGCCCCTGCCTGTTTAACAATGTATTGGTTTTAAGTGGACAGAGGGTCTTTTTTTTTCCTTTGTTAAAGAGGTGGCCAAAATTATAATAATTAAGTGCAGGTGTGAGTTTATAATTAGACTGCACAATAAAATAGGCATACAAATTACTTTGCCGAGAGCCCAGACTAAATGCATAAGTACTGATTTACATGGCAAGCATGCAGACCTCTGGGGGAAATTGTACAAGGATTTATAGGTTAAGATGAGTTCCCGCAATCTGCTTTTACAATCGTTTAACAGCATTTAGCATTTATATGTAAAGCATAGGGAGAAAAGTAGTGCTTGGGACAGATTGTTTGCCTATTTATTGTGCAGAATGATTTGAGTAGAGTTCAGAGAAAGGAGGCAGTTTTAGAAGTTTTTTTTTTTTTTTCATGTGCTCTTCTGTATACAATGTATATGAAAGATAAAATAAATTGCGCCTGGTTACAAATCTAAGGTGTTTTGTTTCAATTATATTTCAAAAGGTCTAAATTCTATATTTTCAAATGTGTGGAGAAAGTGGGCAGTTTTATTTCATTTTTTTTTCATGTGCTCTTCTGTATATAATGAAACTATATAAAAGATTAAAAAAAAAAAAAGGATTGCACCTGGTTACAAACCATATATAGATGTTGGGCTATGATATAATTCCTTGATTCTACACCTGGAGAGACAGTCTTAAAATTTGTGTTGGTGGGGAAAATCCCAAGGAGAGCACCTTGAAGTTGAAAATAGGGCATGAAAAAAGATGAAACATCCTTACATTTTCTAAATAGTAAAGCCAGCTTAATATATGCTTCTTTGTTTCTTTTGTATAGATGGATTATTCTCTAACACTATTTTTCAAAGAAAAAGTTTCATTTCACTTGGAGTTGGGTTTATCTTGTTTCTTTTGTATAGATGGATTATTCTCTAACACTATTTTTCAAAGAAAAAGTTTCATTTCACTTGGAGTTGGGTTTATCTTGGTCACACAAATTGAAGCTGCTGACATCTATACCTGAGTAGAAATATCACCGCCATGATGTGACCAAGGTAAACAAAATTAAGGTAAATTGAAATAGTTCTGGTTTATTTGGTATGTTCCCATTGTTTAATTTAAACTTATGTGGAGATTCGAAAGAAGCCATTGTGTTACATGGAGAAAAGATGGTCATCTCTCTTTGAAACGGGCAGTATCAGATTTTTTTTAGTGTTTTGCCAAAACAGTTTGGTTTATGGTTTCTTGCAAGTTTAATAATTTATCATTCATTCAGTTTCATACAGATAACTTTGTGTTCTTATTTCAGCGTTAAACGATTTTTATTTTGAAGAAGCGTTGAAAAAAATCACGATGTGGACGTATTTCTGGGCTCACAGCATGTACCACCTTACGCGGTGGTTCCCTCAGAACAACCGAGCTAAAATGTGAGTGAACCACTTGAACATGTCTGAGACCACAGAATAGGGAAATAATTTGTAATGATTTTGAACTGAAAATTCATTTACGGCAAATTCAAATGATTGATTTGACATTATTTCCCTTTTCTGTGCATTGCATGTTCCAGCAGTAGCACATGTACATACCATGCAGTATCTGATTTTCAGGTTCTAGTGGAAACTATCTCTCATAATGGCATTAAGCTAGGTAGAAGCAAAAAGTTACCACAAATGCTTTCATAAATAAAACACGCATAGAGACACTATTTAAGACATTTCTTAGTAATTTAAAAAGACAATAATAATAACTTATGGTATCCATCCATGTATAATAGAACTCAAAAGCAATATTTATTTTGTAGATTTAATTGTCTTTTATTTATTTATTTATTTATTTTTAAAATTCTCTTTCAGACGTATCATCATTCTGATCTTCAGTGCTGGGGTGTTGTTTCCGCAGTTCTTTGTGATGACCAGAGACCACAGTGGCCGTTATTGTGGTCAAAACTTGCTGGAATTCTTGATAGCCACCATTGTTTTTACACTTATGATGATAGGTACCAGATATTTAAAACTGAAACCGTTGTTTTTATATGAAAATTATGATATTCTCCACCCCCTCATTGTCCACCCCAGGGGACAGTCTACTTACATCAAGAGCAGTTTTTACACAATTAAATTAATCCACAGAGCAATCTCTTTTCTAAAGGCTTCAGTGCTACTATGATTAAGCCTAGATGAGATTAAATTGAAACCAATTAGAAGATTACGAATTTTAAATGTTGATCTTAATTAATTTTTCTTGAGCATATCTATTTACAGATTCAAGAAAAGTATTTTCTCATTTTTCTTCCAGGTTTCACCTTTATCTTTACTATTATGGAGCCCGTACCTAGGGAAGTAAAACTTGCCTTCCACGTCTTTGGTATCGTCACATTTGTTTTTGGGTGCATATCTACGATACTAACATCCCTAGCAGGAGATTGCGTAAGTAGGGAAAAAAAAAACATTTCCATGTTTGTCTACATAAGTGAACTCTAGCACTCCACATACTATTGTGTTAACAGTCTTAAAAATATAGTTGACATAAAAAGAAAATCATTTTAGTTTTTCACCTTATTTCTCCTCTCCTTCACTTGCCTCATACTCTAGCAGACAATACTGGTAAATTATCCCCCTTCTGTCGATCTGACCCACACCAAAACACCTGTCACCAATAGTATTGCGTGTCTTATAGATACAGTGACTTTTATATAAGATCTAAATGCAGATCTTTTGTAAACTACATTGCCATTGGACCGTAGTTATTTTGTTTTTCCAGAGTCAGACCACAGAGGAGCTGTATTATTTCTCTTTAGCCATGGCTATTGCTTCAATGTGTGCTATAGGTAAGTCTTGTAAAACGTAAACCACAAGTCGGTAAATTATTTTTCCTTCATCTCAGCAACTGTGCCTTAAATGTGTCTATTCAAGGGGGGCGTCTCGATAGTCCGAAGGTTCATTGGTCCGAGAAATGGTGGTAACTTTTTCATCGTTTTTTTAATCAAGGGTTCATTGGTCCGAAAAATGGTGGTAACTTTTTCATCGTTTTTTTAATCAAGGGTTCATTGGTCCGAAGGTTCTATAGTGAACATTCGGACCAATGAACCTTCGGACTATTGCTACGGCCCCCTATTCAAGACCTTTGTTTACAGTTTCAAATCAAAAACTAATTTTTTTGTATTTTATGCAAGAAAAGAAGATAAAAAATGAAATAAAATAAGAGATGAATGAATAAATTTGGTCTTGCAGCATTCTTTGCCGTCATGGTCCCATTCTGGCTGATTAACTGGCGATGGAAGAAGTCTGTTCTTGATGTGCAGAACCGCACAGGATTGTGTTATGAACCAGTCAATTGTTGTCAGTGTCTGTGGCACATCTAACACAGCTAAACAAACTCAAGACAAAAAGTGGATCATTGTGTATTTAAGAGCAAAATTTTGGTCATGCTGTGGACCATGATAAATTCGAGATGCACGTACCAGTAGTCAAGTTTAAATATCAAAATATTTGTCAGTTACACAACCGAGAAATAGTAGCTACTAGTATTTGATTTTTAGCTTAAGACAAACTAGTGGAAGGCAAAATGTTCAGCTGCTGTTATGAAGCCTGACAAGTAAAGATCAGTCAATGACGCGCAAACCTTTGATCCCTTTTAGTGAGATAACATTCATTACTACAAGAAGGCATATTTATATATTTTTACAAGGAAGTTTTTGTAAATTTTATCTCTGTTCTTATTTGAATCTTATCTTTGACAGTTCAAGTCTGTTCCTGTGTTAAATATTATTTGTAGGTAGTACAGCAAAAAATAATGTAGTAACTGAATTATCTTTATTGTACTCGCATCTATTCAGATTTTTTTTAAAATTAATTTTATCTAAATGTGGATTTCTTGCTGTCTAGTTAATGCAGATTTTGCAGGATTAGATTGTTTACATCAGTTTAGGTATGATTAATTATTTCCTGGAAATATATGTCAAGTAAATGAATCATTGAGGTCCTGCTGGTAAGGATCAACTGATAATATTTTGTATGTACTTTAAATAAAACTTAATTCTTGAAACAAAGTCCTCAAGCTTCAAATTGTGAAGCTACAATCATTCTACAAGTCATTTGGCTGAATGAGGGATTAACTTTGCTTTAGTTGTATAAGAAATGACTAGTGGTTTCTATGTGTTACAGTTATCCAAGCTCGCTTCAAATATATAAATAACGGAAGACAGAAAAGTGGGAGAGGGGGTAGAAAAAACAAAATTGACATAAAAGTGGTGTGCAATAGTTTATTGCTCACATTTTCATAGCCANTGACAAGTAAAGATCAGTCAATGATGTGCAAACCTTTGATCCCTTTTAGTGAGATAACATTCATTACTACAAGAAGGCATATTTATATATTTTTACAAGGAAGTTTTTGTAAATTTTATCTCTGTTCTTATTTGAATCTTATCTTTGACAGTTCAAGTCTGTTCCTGTGTTAAATATTATTTGTAGGTAGTACAGCAAAAAATAATGTAGTAACTGTATTATCTTTATTGTGCTTGCATCTATTCAGATTTTTTTTTAAATTAATTTTATCTAAATGTGGATTTCTTGCTGTCTAGTTAATGCAGATTTTGCAGGATTAGATTGTTTACATCAGTTTAGGTATTAGTAATTATTTCCTGGAAATATATGTCAAGTAAATGAATCATTGAGGTCCTGCTGGTAAGGATCAACTGATAATATTTTGTATGTACTTTAAATAAAACTTAATTCTTGAAACAAAGTCCTCAAGCTTCAAATTGTGAAGCTACAATCATTCTACAAGTCATTTGGCTTCATAAAATATGTTTTGGCTGAATGAGGGATTAACTTTGCTTTAGTTGTATAAGAAATGACTAGTGGTTTCTATGTGTTACAGTTATCCAAGCTCGCTTCAAATATATAAATAACAGAAGACAGAAAAGTGGGAGAGGGGGTAGAAAAAACAAAATTGACATAAAAGTGGTGTGCAATAGTTTATTGCTCACATTTTCATAGCCAGATGTTGCCATCATAAATCTTTACACAAACTAACTTTTCAAGCATATTACATTTTCGTCTTCCATCCATCCTTTTTCGGTAAGAAAAAAATCATTGATAATAATATGCAAATAAAAGATTTTCTACAAATAAAGGTTGGACTGCTGACAAAGATTTAAAGCATTGTCATTCAAGGTGACACCATACCAACAATGCTTACAACAGAGGTTTTCTATATTGTAAACAGTTTTTCATTTTTTTTTTAAAGTAATACTTTGAATACAGATTCTAAACAGAATCTTTTTAACGAACATATCAAAAAATATAAAAACAAAAGTAAAGACCAATTGATGTTAAATTCAACTTTTTTTACATGCAAATATCTTGGTCTCATGCATGGCGTAATTTTGCCAAATGATGTTAGGGCTCCAAACGCTTGCGGTTGTCACATGTTGTTAAGGCGTTTCCTTGTAATAATTGTCAATAAATTCAAATTTCTGATGAAAAAGGCCCTCCAAATGTTTCTTGAAATTTAGGGCTAGAATAACTATTCAATTCTTCATACGGTTGCAATTGTAACAAAAATTGTCAGCTTTTCTATGAGGCAACATTTTTTCCAGTTCCAGCCTTCAAATATAATGGGAATAAAATTCTTATTCCCCCCAAATAAGGAAAAAAAATCCTCAACAGAATTCAAAAGGCCAAAAACTGATGTACCTCATAAACAACCTGTCAATTTGAAGGTATTTCAATTCAAGCAAGTCTACTACGATGTTTCCACTACAGCAGCTCTGTTCAATGCCATCTTTTATTGCTGCTTTGAGGGGTGGCTCTGCCTGGTGAGGACTGTCTACACAGTGGTCTCCCCATCCTGGTGAGATGGTTCCTTGAGGATCTCCTGTCCTCCATCCCCATTCTCAGCATGGCCACCCTGTAACACAGTGCAGGTTGGGTGAGAACAACAAAATATTTGGAATAAATAAATGTGGTAAAGAAGCATTACTACAAAGTAAAATATGTATTTGAAGTCTAATTGTTGGGATAAAACCAACTGCCAATTCTTATTTAACTTTATATGTTAAGTTGCATGGTTAGAAGACGTTAGTATATTTCAGTGGGATTCTACAGTTATCAATTTGACAAAACAATTTTTTTTTTCATTTTCCTCAGCTAGAAGAAAAAAATACATGAACAAACTTGTAAAGACACCAAAGAATAAGGTATTCATTTATCTTAGAAATCACCTGCTTCAACCAAAAGACTTAATTTCTAAAAAATAAATTTACCTGATCATCACCCTGATCTCGGTCACCCTGGTTCTGTCCACCACGGCCACGTCCTCTTCCACGTCCCCGTCCTCTCCCACGACCTCGCCCCCTATAGTAGCCTCGGTCTCCATAGTAGCGGCGATAGTATCTACGCCTTGGTTGTTGCCCCTCTTCACCCTCTTCTCCTTCAACATGGCCCTGGGGAAACAGTAAATATAAGCATGCACTTCCCACTCATCAAATGCAAAATAAGTTTTCATAAACTAGTGTTTTCCATTAACATCAATTACATTCATTCATTCAGGAGTGATAGAAAAACAACACTATCCAGAGTTTGTGGTGGGCATTGGTTTCTTGGTAAAGAGGCATAGTGTGGACCTTTTATACGAGACCCTAAAAATGCAAGCACAAACGTCTGCAAGGGGGTCAAAAAGGAATGACACCACCACAATATCTGAATGAATCTGCTAGACTTATCTCATTACTACTGAACTGTTCACTCTTTCCTGGTAACAACACTGAGAAAGAAAGAAAAACTGCATGATGCAACTTGTAGAAAGCTGATCCACCAACAGAGCAGAACAAAACAAAAAGAGTTCACTTACATCATCTTCATGCTCCTGTCCTTCTTCTCCCTCACCCTTAGGTGGTCCTCTGCGTCCTCCACGGTAACCGTAGCCACGACCACGTCCTCTGCCGCGTCCACGGCGATGGAAGGGACGGCGCCTGGGCGGGCGATGCTCTTCCCCCTCTCCTTCCTCTCCCTGGCCTTCTTCACCTTCTTCTCCTTCCTCCTAGGAGTAAACCAGCAATAACACTAACACATGCTTCACTGATAGCACTGTGACATCAACAATACTCATCTACACCCACCAGACAGCCATTTGGTCTGAACTGGGAGACAAAACTGATTAAAACCATTTCGTTTCCAACACGATTTAAAAATGTTCTTACAGAAAGTACCACAAAGATTTTGACACAAGCCAAGACAGGCAGAGAGAGGCAATCTGAAACTTATGCACAAAATTGGAATATGTCTGACAGTTGCCAAATGAGCTGACCAAGGCACTCTCATTGGGTAGCTAGGATGTGTGAAATTCACACCTTGATTTCCAGTTTGAAATTGTCCCTGCACACAAGACTTCTTGAATTATCATTTTTAGTGGACTACCATATCTATATAAAGAAGTTACATAAATAAATCCCTCTTCTCTCTTGTTAAATCTTAAAGCATCTACTTTACAAAGCACATGTTGGCCAATTTTATTAGAAAGTTTCACAAAACTTAAAAAAAAAAAATTGCAGTAACTGACCTGCATGCGCCTACGCCCGCGTCCTCCTCGACCTCTATAGTATCCCCTGTACCGACGGCGGTCAGCAGCATACTTGCTACCCTGCACAGCTGCTCCCTCCGGTCCAGTGACTTGGGCAGCCTCATTGCCCTACAGCAAAGGTAGAAATCTGACGTGCATAAACAGCCTCAATGAACTACTTTCTCATTCTTATATTTACACACACACACACAAACACACACACTGCCATATGGGCAACAGTTTTATAAGATAATATTAATAGGTAACCACAATATCATTTTGTGCCTGTTATAAGTTGAGACAAAGTGGACTTCAGCCTTATCTATCAGACAAGAAAAGGGTTCCAGGCATTAAAGACAAACATTCACAAAACCCACTCATATAGATAACATTAAGACATTGAACTTTACAAAAAGGTATCTGGGTACAAAACCACCTACTTTCTCTCCTTCTACCACGTCAAACTCCACTTTCTCACCATCCCCCAGGCTGCGAAGGTATTTCTTTGGATTATTCTTGATGACGGCAGTTTGATGGACAAACACGTCTTCTTTGGTGTCATCTCTGAAAAAAAAAAAATTGTATATATTTTCTTTTAGTTTGTACAAACAACAGATACTCACACAGATTTTTAAAACTTTTTTCCAATCTGTTCCACCAGCAAGAACTTTGTTCTGAATACTTACAAAAAAGCATTTGTAATGGATTGAACCATTTTTAGCCATTTTCCATTTAAGTTTACACCAGATCACCTTAGCTTCTTATACGGGAGAAATGAAAAGAGAAAGAAAGAAAAAAGAACAAATGTAGTAAGAAGCCCTGAAAGGAAGATTTTTTCCTTAAAAAAATTTATGACATATTATATTTAAGAGTAATCAGCCTCTTGTTCTCCTTTGTTTACAAAATTATCTTACCTATTAATGAAGCCATACCCGCTCTTTACATTGAACCATTTCACAGTGCCAGCGACCTTAGTTGCTGAAAAAAAATATATTCACTAAATATCAATACCTGATTAAATCTTAATTAACTTTAAATAAATTTATCCTTTACCAAACAAACAGTATTTTGTAAGTTAATTTAACCGTGTCTAATTGCATTTTATTTTTCTAAAATAAAAAAACAAGGCAGCAANTTCTGCAAGTTTCAAATCAAAAGGCAAAATGGTTTTCCACTTATCGTGTTATCGGTAAAAGTGCACGGCGACGGCGACGGCGACGACAGCGACGACGGCGACGGCGACGACAGACGCAGATGATGGCTATATGTACAGACACATCTGTGTCTGTACATAAAAATGAAACTAATAAAATAATCTAGGTCAGGTCATTTACTGATAGTGATACAATAATAGTAACCAATAACTGTGCACCGGCAAGCAAAGCGTTGTAAATTCATTAAATGCATTTTCAAATATTTATGATGAATAAATTTTTTTGGGTAATTTTGCAACGATATTTATTACTCAATGCAGATCGGATAAGCTTTTTCACTGCTTCAGTATTTGTACCGTTTCGCCCGGTCAGGTCACCATACACGTGCATCCCTTTAAACCGGTAAAATCTCAAAAACTATGAGAAATCAACAAATTTCATACCGATGACCCTTTTCTCGGTCGCAGCGGGCTTCTCTTGTGGTGTTTCTTCGGCCTCAGACATGGCCCTGATGGTAAAACTGATGTTAAAAGTTGTCCACGACACTGGACTCTGCAGCTCTTTCTCTTTGTTCTCTTCTCTGTGAAGATGGCTGCCGCATGCTGCTGAACGCCCGATCTCTGCGCGCTGATTGGACAAAGTTGCACATGCTCCATTCTGATTGGTCAATAGTGGAGGCGTGCCGAATAAGGAATCGGAAGTCGGTAAAACGAAACGAACTCTGTGCCTGAAAACGGACATGGAAAAAAAGTCGAAAGTAGATCGGGTGTAATTTTTTTTCAAATCAAAACGGTAAGATATAGTATTTAAAGCACAAATGAAGTTTTTTAAGGACAAACTTACATATGTTTAGCTTCTGTGCGTAATCTTAATACCTCGTACAAGGAAGGGGAAGGGGAAGGGTAGCATAATCTAAACTAAAAAAAAAAAACGGGTTGAATAAAAGCTCTATAGCTACTTCACCTCTTCGCTGACCAATTTACAACGCTTAAAGAATAAACAATGAATGCAACTCAGAACTAGGCTATGCTTGGGTTTTTATTTATGTTTTAGGCCTAATATAGGGCCTATATTAGGCCTAAAACATACAGGCCTAATATATATTAGGCCAAATTCTCAGTGTTTTTCACACATGAAAACCGGACGGAATTAGCAGTTTAGCTACATTTAAAAAAATGAAAGGAAAAAAAAGAAAGAAAACGGGCTGATTTGCATAAAAAAAAATCGTGGTTGAATATCTCACATGAAAGCTCTTATGGTCGACCTAAATAGACATACAAAAAAGAATTCAAGTAAGAAAAAAGAATAAAATAGAAAGAAAAAGGTGTCATTGAAATCTTTTAAAACTCAAATTTCCATCAACAATCAGCCTAAAAAACTAATGTATGTTTTTATAAAGCAATTGATAATTGGTTTAATATGTTTAAGCAAGGAAAAAAAGGGTGAGAGAGAGAGGGGGGGGAGGGAGAGATCTACATGTAGATCTGCTTGAGAATGACCAGTAGACCTACTATTGGCCTATCAGGGCTATCATTTTACTAAGGGTTGGAGAAAGAAACAAAAATATTTCATTATCAGCTGCTTTTTAATTTCATTTTATTTCATTATTACTTTTCTTCATCATTTCTTTCGTGGAAAAAATATTTAGTTTTGTCTCAAATCGTCGTACATGTATAAGATCGAAACGAGACAAAACTTGGCACTGTTTTGATTCACTCCTTATATAAGTACCGCGCGTTATTTGGGAGTGGTATGGAGGAGTAGGGCATATACATGTACTCGCACCCAGAACTCAGACGCTATCCTACATCGTAAGAAACGTCTTTTTATTGGCCTCAGAGTGCTTTGTTTCTTTTCATTTCAATTCTCTTCTTTTCTTTTTTCTTTTCTTTTTGAACGTGGATGGAGGTGGGGGCAAATTTGCCCGACTGCTGATGGCGATGGGCTGAATGGGGCATATCAGTAATGAGCTTGGATTGCCAATATCAATATGTGTTTATGTTTGCTACGGTCAAACATATGAAAGTTTAAAGTGCGATATCGTTTAAGATCAGTGTCAATATGATATCAATATTATGGATTAGAAGTGTGATGTGGGACGTCGTTGCTATTAATGTATTTATCAGAGTGGTGAATAAAGAAAAGTAAATTCATGCTATTTATGTTATTATTATTATTATATTTACCTAGTGGGAAATGCAGCAATGAATACAGAAAAAATATGATGATTTCTTTGCTCATTATCTTCTCTTTCCTCTAGGGATTGAGGGAATTGTACGTCGTTTCTAAATTACCAATCCTTTTTTAAAATACGTTGGATAAATGATAAAAAATACCAATTGTTTGGTCAATGAAAAAACTTCTTCTGTGGCAATAACAACACTTTATTTTATTATATTTATCAAAGGATATTTTTCACATACGTTTTACAGTCAGTTGTGGTCTACAGAACATTTTAATCCGATTTAAAAGAAA
Source organism: Lingula anatina (assembly GCF_001039355.2). The sequence continues at coordinate 261,495 of NW_019775626.1, read as the reverse complement.
AAGCGTACCGACGGAAAGGCCTTGTGGCCACACGGTTAATGTTAATACACTGTACCCCTCTAGAGGGCAGCCTAGTAACGTGGTGCGCATGCGTAACCGGCCTCTTTTTCTCCAGTTTGTGACCATAGCGCACGTGAGTAACTTGATTTAACATTTTTGATATGTTTAACAGTAAAATGAAAAGACTGGAGAAGACTTAAGCTTAATGTCGAGTAAATTGGTATTCTAGAGTTTGTCTGTGGGCTATTAAGTTGCTGACTTGGGTTTAAAGTTCTTAGAAACGTGAATATTGCACGTGTCGGCCATCTTGGATGACACATGGATTCATTTGCATGGGTGAGGTTGAGAGATCGCAGGTATCAGTTAAATTAGTAACACACGTGTTTTGTCATTTTCTTAAACTTAAACCAAAAACTAAGCAGCATTGGTCTCTTGTTATAAAACACTGATGTGGCAATGAAAAACGTTCTTAAGTTGGTGTTATTTGTGGTAGTTGCGGGTGATGGTGTAATCACACGAATTCTTCGAAACAAAACCAAGAGATAAGATATTTTGGTAACGATAATTAAAATACCTTGTGTGTTTGCGGCTCTGTTTATGTGAAGGCAAGTATGGTCGAGTATTAGGCTAGTGAAATTATTGATTTGTTAGGTGGTTTTGGTCGATGCCTCTAGTTATTCTCACTAAAGAATGTCAATATGTTTACTTTTTATGAATTATGTTGTCACAGACAAAGGCAAATCAACAAAGGAGGTTATGTGACAATTCTTTCTGATAGTGCATGATATATGCAGATTATCACAACCTTGTAGTAGAAAAGGTTGCAGAGGTTATGGATGTTCATCATGTCTTTTAATTTTTTCCTGAAGTTACAAAAGTTGGATTTTTATTTTTATTTAAACACTACTTCTCTGGGGTCATGTTAAAACTGATACATTTTTGTTATAATTGGTCTGTATACTGTTACAGAAAAGAAATGGGGTGCTACTAGATGTTCTAGTTAATGTGAACACAAATTGGTATTCATAACAATAAGGATCCGGTGTTTCAATATTGATAAAAGAAGCAGATGGATGCAATGAACCATGTTACAGCCCCTGTTTTTTAAGAGTACTTGAAAAGCTTTGGTTAATATGAAAAACAGTATTTATTTGCTGTATAAATACAAAGGGTTTTTTTTAAGAAGGTCCCACATTCATTTTATGTAATATTTTTGCAAAAAAATGCCTAAGATTACTTTAGAGATACACATGTGTTTTAAATTGCCCTATATTCACATTTTCTGTGTCTCCAGTTTCTACATACTTAGTAACCTTTCCCAACCAAGACCTTTAAAACCTTAAAATCTCTCATATTACCTGATAATGATATTTTTGTGTGAAATGAACAAGAAGAAATGGTAGCCAAAATATCACAGTATTCATTACAACTAAATTGTTAAATTAAAAATAGTATGAATATTGATATGTTGAATAGAGTGTAGATGTGAGTAGAAAACGGAAAAGAAAAATGCTGCCGAAATTCCACAAAATGGCATTTTTTATGAACAGTTTAAGGGTTTTAAGTTTGTCAGAACATGTAGGAGTGGAAGTCAAAGTGAAGTTATTTCTGGTTCTTATATCTCTTTCAGTAAACCAAAATGGCAGATGAGTTTCATGATGAAGAATTTCACCAGGCGGGCTCTGGGGCCTCACAGACGTATCCCATGCAATGCTCGGCTCTGCGTAAGAATGGTCATGTGATGTTGAAGGGCAAACCATGCAAAATTGTCGACATGTCAACTTCCAAGACTGGGAAGCACGGGCATGCAAAGGTACAAGATAAGTTGCAGTTGAAGGCTTTTTTTTTTTTTTTTTTTTTTTTTTTTTTTCGCCGAAGGCAGAAAGTTGGTCCGATTACACAGAACTGAAAGTTTACAAATACTTGAGTAAAGGGAGTTGAATAGTCTATAAAAATAGAAAAAAATTATAAATGTATCTGACCAATCACCACTTCTTGTTAGCGGACCATTTTAGATTTAACCTGTATTATAGTATTTCGAAGACCAATTTTTGTTTTGTCAAATTGGTCTGAAAGTGAATAGCAGAAAGGAAAATTAAAAGTGCTCCATTTTGGGCAAAACAAAGATTGAAAAAAAAAACAAGTTGACAAGAAATGGTATACATATATATCAAATGAAAAAACTAGTCTGTCCCAATTAGTACCATATATGTAAGTTAGGTCAGTTGTATAGATGGAAAGATTATTTTTATTTTATTTATTTATTAATTTAACTTCTTGTTTCTTTTCAAGGTTCATTTAGTTGGCCTGGACATTTTTACTGGCAAAAAATATGAAGATATATGTCCTTCGACCCATAACATGGAGGTTCCTAATGTGTCACGTAAGGACTACCAGGTAAGTACAGGGGGAATGGGGTGGGGTGGGGGGGGGGGTAATTTTTGTCAGGTGGATAAAAAAAAATCCCAAATATATAAACATTTATTTTTTCAGAATTGGCCACCTAATTGACACAAAATATTAGTTATGCATGTTTAACTTTTGCTTCAGCTTGGTTTGATTTAAAGTGAGTCTCTTTGACAGTCGGTCCAATTCTGGTCACTGGTAGTAGCAGAACAAGGTGCACATGGATGTAGATTAACACATTGTTGTTTACAACTACTTCTACCTAAATGAAGACTTGCTATCCTTATTATAGATCATAGGGATTAGACTAGATAGCAATTCTTCATTTTGGTAAGAAAAGTGCCATAAAACAGATTTTACTGCGCTAAACACCAATAATTCCATACTAACAAATAGTTAATGAATCTATTCCAACATTCATAGTCAGTTGCCTTATATTAAATAATGATCTCTTTCAATTAGAGATTATTATGAAGGGTAGTCATCTGTTAAGGTCCATGTGGTCACATGGCAAGCACAAATTTCAGAATAATTGTGATAACCACCGTGTTGGTGGTAAAATGGATTTTATTACATTTTTACTGGAATTTTGTATCTAGTGTGCAGACGTTATTTTTATAGCACTATATGTGATGGGGCCGTAGCGATAGTCCGAAGGTTCAATAGTCCGAAGGTTCATTGGTCAGAATGTTCACTATAGAACCTTCGGACCAATGAACCTTTGATTAAAAAATCGATGAAAATGTTACCACTTTTCGGACCTTCGGACTATCGAGACGCCCCCTATGTGATGCCCTCTGGTGAGAAGACCTGGCTATTTCAGAATGCATGTGCTTTATGATTATGCTGTCTTTATTCATATTTACATTGGAAAGATAGTACAGTCATCATTGTGCTTGACTTATTTTAGATTGTTTTGTTTATAATGAATTATGGCACCAAAATAGTCCAAATAACCTATTTTGTTCACCATTAAATTCTGAATTTTGTCTTTACATTTGACAGCTTTGCTGTCTTTTAATAAATTGATTTTTTATGTACAGACACAGATGTGTCTGTACATATAGCCATCATCTGCGTCTGTCGTCGCTGTCGGCGTGCACTTTTACCGATAACACGATAAGTGGAAAACCATTTTACTTTTTGACTTGAAACTTACAGAACTGATGAATATTCATAATACGCAGGTCAAGTTCGAAAATCAGCATGATCGGGTCACTTTTAGGGAATTTATGCTGTTTTTTCACTTTTTTCAGCATATATGCAGCGCCGATAACACGATAAGTGGAAAACCATTTTACCTTTTGACTTGAAACTTACAGAACTGATGAATATTCATAATACGCAGGTCAAGTTCGAAAACCAGCATGATCGGGTCACTTTTAGGTAATTTATGCCGTTTTTTCACTTTTTTCAGCATATATGCAACACCGATAACACGATAAGTGGAAAACCATTTTACCTTTTGACTTGAAACTTACAGAACTGATGAATATTCATAATACGCAGGTCAAGTTCGAAAATCAGCATGATTGGGCTATTTTTAGGGAATTTATGCTGTTTTTTCACTATTTTCAATATAAATGCAACACTGATAACACAATATAAGAAAAACGGATTGGCCAATTGTAATTATACTCACAGGAGTGGTCAATCTTACTAAAACGCAGGTTGAGTTCGAAAATCAGCATAATCGGGCCATTATTTTAGAAGTTATACTGTTTTTTTCACATTTCCTCAGATTCAATTCTTAAGCATGTTAACAGTCTCATTATTTAACTAATAAGATGCCTAAAAGTGTTTGTTTGATATTTCCTGCATCTTTACAACATTGTTAGTTGATTATGTAAAAAACATGGTAAACTTGTTATCATGTATTGTGTAATAAAGTGTCAAAAATGGAAATAAACTCATATCATTGCAGTTTGTCAGATTCAATCATCCACTATGTTCAGAATCTCAGAATGGAGGAAATTGGACATTTAACACTGTTCTATTGATACTTTTCCCATCTCATCAATTTTCTTAGTTGGTCATATAAAAATGGCAGTAAAATGTTTATTTTGTTTTATGTTAAAAAAGTGTTAAAAATGGAAATAAACCCATTTCAGAACAGTGCTGTCTTGTTTACATTTTGGCATTTTCAAGGCGTGACTTTGAAGTTCCATGGGCCTGAAGACCTTTGCTAGTCACATTTTCTGAATATCTGTGATACAAATATTTTATAATTAAAAATTGATGGTCATTAAGCTGTTAAACATTATGTAATATTGCATCAAAATTTGAAGAAACCCCTATTTTGGGCACTGCTTCCATGATGACCATTTAAGGAAAATCATGTCACTTACTGTTCTCAAACTTACAGGAAAGAAACATGGGTCTAACATACAGCTTCAATAGGCAACGCAGTCTGTTTGGTAAATTTTTCTGGCAGTTAAACAGTTTTTTGTGAAAATTTAATTTTTCACATATTGGCATTTTCAAGGTGTGACTTTAAAGTTCCATGATCTTGAAGACTTTTGCTTGTCACATTTTCTGAATGTCCATGTTACTAATATTTTATTAATAACATTTGATTGTCATTATGCTGTTAAATATTATGTAATGTTGCATCAAAATTTGAAGAAACCCCTATTTTGGGCACTGCTCCTATGATGACCATTTAAGGGAAATCATGTCACTTACTGTTCTCAGCCTTACAGGAAAGAAACATGGGTCTAACATACAGCTTCAATAGGCAACGCAGTCTGTTTGGTAAATTTTTCTGGCAATTTAACAGTTTTTTGTGAAAATTTAATTTTTCACTTATTTGCATCTTTATTTTCTGTTCTTTGTCTGTACATTTGACAGCTTTGCTGCCTTGTTTTTACTTCCACTTCAGCTGGTGGATTTTCTGAATTTTGTCTGTACATTTGACAGCTTTGCTGCCTTGTTATTTATTTATATATTTTATTCTCCTACTTCAGCTGGTGGATTTAACTGATGACGGTTTCCTCAGTCTTATGGAGGATGATGGTAACACTAGAGATGATCTTAAACTGCCAGAAAACGACACCAACCTGGCCGCAGAGATAAAAGAAAAATGGAAGAAAGATGAAGAGACATTTATGGTAGGTACCATTTGCAAGGTAAACACAAAGTCAACACAAGACATATGATCTATATCGATAAACAAAGGCGCCTACCATATACCCGACTAGGTAAAAATGACTGTTAAGTAATGTGCTATAAAACATACAGGTTAATCTGTATAGTAGTTGGATAATGTATTACCATACAAGGTGCAGAGGAAATGTACAGAATTACTGTAATATGTTAACTTGAAATTGTCCACAAGTTCAATTTTTTGTACAAGTAAACTACCCCCCCCCCCCCCCCTTTCAAGGAAAATATTTTATTTAACATTCTGTATAGAGTACCTAATTGGTTGAATACTATTTATCAGTTTTACTGTTTGGTGATTTATTGAGTAATTTTGTTTATTATTTCTTTATTATTTCTTTTTCTTTTTTTACAGATAACTGTTCTTTCAAGCATGGGCACCGACATGCCAGTTGCTATAAAGGTTGACAGTAGCAAGAAAGTGTAAAGAGGTGGAATAAAAAGCAGGGCTGGGACAGTAAAGGATGTGAAACTAAGAACAGAAAGTGCATGAAGGAGGAGAGAAAGAGATAAAAACAACCATAGATGAACATCAACTGGGTCTTTGGCAGATTCACCATGAGGAGTAATGTCACGTTTAAGTGATTAAAAGTAATTTCTCTTAACCCCCCCTTCCTCCCTCTCCCATCAAAAGTAATTTTGTCATCATACTAATTCCACCCCCACCCGCATATGGGTGATCACTCTTTCACAGGTTTTTGTTTTTTTTTTCATCATCCCATGAATCTAAAGTTTAAGTAGACAGTCATGCTGTTACACAAATTTATGTACAAGGGGGTAATGTGCTTGTAACAGTAAGTGTGACCCAATGGGTAAATGGGGGGGTAATTGTGAAAATTGCCATGCTGTTGTGGGTCACTTAGTCGGGGGAAGAGGAGTTGCGGGGGGACTTCTCCGTGAATCTACCAAAGTCCCGCAAGTGATATCAAGATGCAAATTTTGTATACAGTCCATTAAAATAACAAATGCATTATCGGAATAATTAGGATATGTCGAGAAAATGAATAAAACCAACAATACCAGCACACGATGAGCTCAAGGAAAGAGCAAGGACGTTCATGTTACACGAGACGACTGTAGCGCCAAGCTGAGAAAAAAAAAACTGGTTGTATTTGGGAGCTGTGAACGGAGCTTGGACTTCGGATTTCGGAGTGCAACTGAAGAATCAAATTTTTTTTTTTCATCTATGCTGTGAGAATTATCCTATTTAGGGTGGAGCTTTTAAAGGTGACTGTACTTGTTAATATTTCTTATTGCTGAAAAATATCGATTGATACGACTTGTTATCTTCATTTTATTATTATTATTTTTGTTTCTCCGTTTTCTTCTTGGTATACCGTGCCCGACATGAACTCGTAGCCAAATGCTGTGTTACTTAATCATACAGTGATGCGATTATTTAAACATGGGTAACATTGTTTGTCCTCTGTAGTTTAAAATGAACCAGGGCACGATTTTTTTCTTTTTTAATTATTTTTATTATTGATATCACCAATTTAGAGGTGGCCTTGTCACCGATTCGGTAATTTCTGTTATGCGTTCCTCCAAAAGTAACCCGACTGATGTACACTAAAATTATGCATTTTTATAGTTCTCTTTTGATTTAATTTTTCTCTCATGTCATTTTTTTCTGGGGATCTCCTTGTGTCAAAATTATACGAAGTTGCGGCATGAAAATAAAGTCAAATTTCATCTCGAGGATTGTTTGGTCATCTTTAAGAGAGTTGTCACTAAGAGGTCATCGAGTAATTAAGAAAGTATTTATAAAAGTTACTGAGGCTGTCATCACATTTTGAGAGAATTATGCAGAAAACAGTTAAGGGTCAATTCCAACACGTTGAAAATAATCGACATAAGATATTAAAAAACTATTAGCTTTCTGTAACTTTTGCCCTGAATTTTCAAAAGTCTAACCTTGCTTTTTATTTTTAAATCTACCTTAGGAGACAGAGAAATCTGTTTCGGAAACGTATGGTTGAAAACTTTAATTGAAGTAAAAAAACAAAGACGCAATCTTAATCTTTATTATGTATTACAATAAAGTCATAATGCACACCCTTTGACAACAGGAAGGAATCTTTAAAAACGTCAAAAACTTAATTGTGGCCCAATGAATGTTATCATTGTAACGTGCTAATTGCAACAGGTGAGTCACCAACACAATCGCTTTCGGTTGAGACTTGTTAATGTTCACTTACATCTGTAGTACTTCCAGGGGTTTTCAGTTTTTTGAAAGTTTAGTCTTTAATTCAGAAGAATGTCATGTCGGATTTTGTGGTCACACCTTTAAGGACTGTCCACATATGGAGTTTTTCTACCGCAATCCCACCGCCATCCCGAGAGCGTTACGCCAACGATCACTCTGCGAAAAAGCACCACACCCTCCAAAGTGAATCTCGGCGAAGAAGAAAAAATCCAAAGGAAGTAATCGCGGTGATGTCAGGTGTCTCAGCGAGTGGAAAAATCCTCCCATCATCGGAGGCTCCCAGCCGGCTTGGTAACTCGAAGGCTGGCCCTCGTTCTCGTTTGGGAAAAACGCCATGTAGCTCTGAGGGGAGCCATCGCAATTTTGGTACATAATTTCTTGGTTGTTTGAGATGAAGCCTTGGATATTGTTATTTGGGTTAGCGGCCAGACTCTTAGGTAAGAAACCAAGGTAGATGTAGGGGCCCATGGATTCGGTGTTCTTCGGTGGCGGGAATTCTTGCAAGTCCGCCGATATGCTGACAGTGAGGTTGACCTATTTTTTTGTTAAGAAATAAATGGATGAGAAAGTGATACGCATTTGTTTATTTCTAGCCTTAACCAGCTTATTTATTTATTTATTTATTTATTTATTTATTTATTTATTTATTTATTTTGTTATTGTTTAATATTTGGTTATTTAAGTATGTACATAAAATTAACAGATAGGCCTGGAACATCTTTTCAAATTGTTTAATGTAGCTTTAATTTCGTTGGATTAATCTACAGTATTTATTAATTTATTACAGTATTGAAACAAATGCATCAAGGTTTAAATCAAGTGCGTTATTTTATCCAGAGCAACCAACAGGCGTACCTCATCACAAATATATCAAAGACAAAAAATACCTTTTCTTTACTCACCTTTTCGTATAATTTGATTTGAGACACCACCGTGTACGCCTGGGGGATGCTTTTCGTCAAAATCCGTAACATTACGTGATCTCTTTCCGTGAAGATCTCGTTGATATCTACGAGACTCTCGTTGTCTCGCCGGATAGCTATTCTAGGAAGAAATGTGTACCCTCCATTGTGCATACCCATCTCGCAGTAGACCTAGACAAAAAGAATGAAAAAAAAATCGCATGGGTCAGATTTCACGAAATAGCACAAGTTTGTTAGTATCGGTCTAATCTGAAGATCGGGAATTTTCTAGTCTACTTTGTGATAAGAAAACAAAGAAGATGACGCCCACGAAAATGTTTGATAGGTCCTTCTAGGCAGAAGAAAATAAAATATATATCTAGTGTTGGATGTAATGTAGCAAAGATCTAACTTTGCGATCAATACCAATAGGGATAATGTGTATTAGCGACCCTATGGGTAGTTGGTAAAAGCATTGTAATTCAAGTAGTGGGTACATGCATCGGTCATGTATAGACCTATCTCCACAACATATTTAAAACACAAAACTTTGTTCACCATATCAGTCTAGTTTGATGGGCTGGAAAGAGTCCGAAGTCAAAACCTCTTATTTATGGCATCGCTGTCGACTGCGTTTTGAAAGTTCTTTAAAGAACTGGTTATTAGGACAATGCATTGCATGAAAGACAAAATTGGCTATCGATTAACCAAATATTGTGATATTTGTTTTAGCACTGTATATTTTATCATTCAAAGCAACATCTTGACACAAGAACATTGATACTCGATGGGTTTCCAAATTTGCACTTATAATTCTTTTCTGTGGATGGACTGTTTTACACGTAGGCCTTACTGGTCATTGTTGGTACATGAAGCATCGTACAGTGGAACAAACTATGGAACATGATGAAAATATAACTGCTATACACGTACTTCCACGGATAAACCAAGACTGTGCTGTAGATACATTGATGACACTTTCATTGTCATTGGCCGATATGAAACGGGTGCTGTTTTTCAGGCATCTGAAGGCCTTCAGTGGCCATATCAAATTCACGGAGGTTTGGCACTCCTCCATGGATCGCGAAGTTACCATCAATATAAACATTCACAGTTCTCTTTCTCTCACCAGAGGTGTATATTGTAGGGGCCTAAATCTACCTACACTGGTTCGGTTATTCCCACGTACCTCACCTCAGCCCCCTTATTCATAAACTCGGTGGGTGTGCTCAGAACTCTGAAATACAGGGGTAGGACCAATTAAGGAAAGGACATTCTCATCACTGACAATGGCATGGGAGAACTACATGTAGAAGAACCAACATATCAGAAAATCTCTGTGATGGCGTGGGTTGCCAGATTGGCCCTTTGTGAAAGCCAACAAGAAAACTTCCTCCAAGCACAAGCTTCATCACCAGTCCTAACTGCATTGATTCTTATCGGTGGGACCCCATTCCGATGCAGATTTAATGTTAAGTATTTACATTGATCGATTTTGGTTTTCATATTTTGTTTTAATTACTTATTTATTTATTATTATATTCTCGAGAACATTTATCCGAATCTGGTCGAATTCTTCGCCCGTTAGTAGTCGCAGACGGAACACATCACGTTCGCTGGCAGATACTTGTTCTGATACAAGGACGCCCCATCAAACTGTTAGTCTATGGTCATACATGAAAATTATGAACAATTTTGCTCATGTTAGTCTATGGGTTCTAGACTAAAAGTAAAGCTAAAACGCACGAGGCCCTTGAATGAGTATGAAGCTCTAAAGGTAAGCTCTGAGTTTTGTGCAAAACAAAGTGGGGAAACCGTAAATGTACATCAGGAAAAAGTCAAACTGCTCTGACGTCATCGCCTTTCTGAGGGGAATGGTTTACTTCAGAGGCTAAGGGAGGGGGGGGGGGCGCCCTGCTCTCCCACCCATTTCTTAAACCCATGGTCCCAAAATATGTACAGAATTAGCCATGCGGATAACTGAATATCTAGTGAAAAATATCCGCATGGCCCTGTTAGAGGAAACTAATGCCTATTAAGCGTTAATTTGCATGTCTTGCCTGCAACGGCCCTTGTTTCCCTCGTATCCAATAGAGGCCGCTAGGAGCATCTGCGTTGTAATCGCGAAGTTCTTTGCAGGATCGGAATAACATGTAAAAATCTGTGAACGCCCATGTTGGCGCACATTCTGAAAAACAATTAAACATAATCATGAAATAGTATTTTCTTATGCAAATTTGATCGGTAGTATTTCAGTAAAGATTTAAAAGTTTTTAGTCTAGTTCAATCAGACTCTAGTTTTGTTTAAGTTTTTTGCGGTCGTGTAGAGACTTAGGGGAAACAATCATCAGCATTTTTTAACTATATGTGTCAATATGGCTTCATTTCGACTGTTTGCACCCGTATCCCCCCCTTTTTTTACGCTATTGAGGTCACTGTTGTTTGAAGATGGTATGTTCACGACATTTAAAGAGCATTTTAAAACATCGAAATTAAGAAGGTAACAAAGCCTCATAATGTCAAAACTTTGATCTGAATCACGGGTTTGGATACAATATTTCGAATGAACGGCACGAAGGCAAAAGTAGCTAATATGCGCCAATATTTGCTTTGATGGAGTATTTTGCAACAAAAAACATCTCTGTGTCTTTCACCTACGTTCTTCAGTATACCGAGGCCATTGAAACAGCAAAAGATACAACAGCATGACAGTTCTGAGAAGAAAGGACCAAGTCTGAAAGAAAACAAAGATGTTATAGAAGGGTGGACCCAGGGAGGAACACAGCATATTCATCCTCCCTCTCCTTCCCCCCCCCCCCCCCCCCCCCCCCCCCCGCCCACATAAAAATTTAAAAAGTAAACAATAATAAAAATGCAACGTGGGCATCAAAACAAATCCAAGCATTTTTTCTATTCCTATACATAAGCGAGATCGTTCTCGTCTACTGTTTGAGATTTGCCTTTCTTTGCTGGGCGTTTGTTTTCTCATCTACTCCCCCCTGCCTCTCCAGCCTTAGCAATATCTTGGATGCACCAACCTAATTGTCATGCCCATAGACAAAAGAATATCTGCAATGTCGTTAAAATGCAGTTATTTTAACTAAGGATCTATCAGAGTTTCATGGGCTTTAGTTATATTTTTGGAAAATATCACTTGGGCAAATGTTGGACTGTAAGCCAATGTGACTTAATGAACCGACATATTCAACTGAAATTGCAACGCAAAAGGAAAAAAATAAACACAAGCTTTGTGAAAAAAGTTTTGTGATTTTGAAAAGTTGTCCTCCGACTCACCTCTGTGGCCATTGCAATTGGTCTTGACTCCAAGTTGCTTCTTTTTGGAAATATCATCGTAGTGCTTTACTGTATGGCCAACTGGGTGGTCAGTTATTGGTCACTATTTATTAACTGACCTGTGTTTAAGACCTCGGGTGCTCTCTGCCAATTATATATGTACATATACTTGTGTTAATTATGCTATTATGGTACGTAGTAGTCCTTGTGTGACTTTAAGAAAATCGATGAGCCAGGTAGCATGATATTTTACCTTTTTGCCTTAAGCACCTGCTCCCTAGCACCTGCGACGTACAATATTGTTTTCAGTCAATTTTGGCTGCAAGGATCCTACCTTATTATATAAGCTCGTTATTGTATATATGGTCAAAATGCACGTCACTGCCCAGTGGTTGAAAACGATCCTGGCCACCCGGGACAGCCTCCCAGTTTGTCAATTACCACCATTAACCTCTCATACAGTTTACATATCCAAGAAAAGTCTACTTTAAAGACCGTTTTTAGTTATTAGAATATATATATATATAAATATATATGATGTTCTTTAACTTTTTCGCTTCTGCTACGCTTTTAAATGCCTTACGATTGTAAGACCCCATTTCCACAGACACCATCGGTCTACCTGGATCGACCCAACTGTGCTGTGACTCTCGCTAACTGAAATCAGTTAAACTGAATGGCACTTTATAAATACTGTAAAGGCCCAATGCAAAAAATTAGAAATGAAAAAGAAAATGAATAAAAGCAGTTTATGCACACGTCTGAAAAGAAATGTGGAAAACTGAAGGATCAGAGACCATTTCTCTCACATGAACTGTCCTCAGTGATCGGTTGTTTGTCAGTCTTGCTGAAGGCAGTACACCCGTACTCCTGGCAAAGGTCTTTGTAAAATGATTACTGTCTCTGTTCATCCTCCTCGTCATTATCGTCACTTATTTCTCATGGGAAGAAGATCAAGGCTCTGTTAAGGTCGAAAGACAGAGGGGGGGGGGGGGGGGGTTGTGAGA
>NW_019775626.1:237632-248314 GCF_001039355.2 Lingula anatina | reverse complement strand
GGGGTTGAGACTTGTTGCAAAATAAATAGTGAACCAAAATTTTTCTAAAACAAAGCTCATTTGATCAATTTGACTGGACGGACTGGACAAGCTGAAGGTTTATAAATTGTACACTCTTCTTACACAGGTTTCTGTTAAGTGAACGTTCGTGCGAGCCTTTTTAATTGATTTTTAAATTTGAGCAAAAATATTATCGGCTCGAATTTGTGGACTAGTAAATGGCCAATCATAATGCGTCATTTAGATCACATGACCTGATGCCTATATCAATGTTTCTTATAGCATTTTGCACTAACGTTTCACCTCCTGTCTCGTAAATCACTCAATAATGAGATCTTTTGTTAAATTGACAGCAATCAATGCCTAAAACACACACGATGCGCCTTCGACCTTTATATGCCAAAAATATTTTTTTCCGGAAATATCAGCACGTTTCCCTGTATTACCTCACTGGGAGGTCACAACAAAATTCGGAAAACGCCATACTTTCTGATCTTTCACAACTTGTATTTGGGATGCCCCAAGGCAGTGCACTTGGGTCAATTTTGTTTTCCATTTATACCCTTCCACTTGATGCCATCTTACTGTGGTCCGTCTTCACAAACTTGGATATCACTGGTAAGCTTAGGATACTCAGATCTATACTTGCTGTGACATACGTAATCCTAAACCGTTTATGGCTAAAATTACCAACTGTGTGGCTGATATTCACGCCTGGCTCATCAACAACATACTGAAAATTAATAACAGGAAGACTGAGTTCTTATTAATCACGCAACCACACAACATGCAATTTGCACAGAATCTACAGCATGAATTACCAGCAGGCACCAGTGTTGTGAACCCAATACCACATGCGAAAAACCCGAGTGTCTACTTTGACTCCACTCTCTCCAGAGATAGACACATATCAAATATCACTCAATCATGCATTTTTAACATTAGAAACATCGGTGCTATTAAAAACTACCTTGATCAATCCTCCGTGACAGCAGTTATTCATGCGATGATCACCTCTTGTGTGGACTACTGCAACTCTATATGCCTTACCGAAGAACGAAGAGAAATAACTGCAGCGATTCAGAATATTTCAGTGCGTCTTTTAACACTTACAGCCAGGGAGACTCATATTCCACCCATTTTAAAGCAGTTGCGCTGGTTCCTTCTTAGAGCACCCATTTTATTAAAATGTAACTTTTATGCATGCAATTTTTTATCAATCAGCACCCCCGTACCTATAAAAACAAGTAGATCATTATGCTCCAAAACGTAATTTAAGATAACTTGACCAGTTTTTGCTGATGTCATGTTATGCCTGATTTAGAACATACGGCGATCTTGCTCTTCAAGTCTATGGACCAAATGAATGGAACATTCTCCCAATATACATTATATATACTTAAAAACTATAGTCTCAGGACAGTTTTAAAAATAATTAAAAACTTTTATTTTCAAAGTTTTAACATTGAACGTTCTATTTTAATATCTTAACGTTTTAACTGTCTCTATATTTATTTATATATTTAAATATCTTAATATCTTAACTGTCTATTTATTCATTGACTTTATCCATCTTATTCTGTTCATTTTACCCCTGTGAAGTCTACTGTACATTTCATATGGACTTAAGACTATATTATCTATAACCATTAGAATAAAAACCTGTCCAAATCCGTTAAAAAAATCACCGATCAGTAGTACTGTGTGGAGCTCTGAATTAACACAACACGCTGGATACGGCAGAGGAGTACTGATAGCATCAGAAGAGACGTGATTTACCAGAGATTCAGGGTACTGAAAAGCACGAGCAAACCCACGTGGTTTCCCGTGTTGTTTTGGATTAAACCTGCACAGGCTTTCAAATGCGATTATGACTTCTCCTTGTGCTTATCGGCTAAATACTACCAAAATAAATAAATAAATAAATAAATAAGAAAGGGCAAAGAGACTACCTCAGTAACATAGCTTTTATTATGGATTTTTTTCCAAATCATTTTTCTTTGTGATTTTTTCCCACTTTTCCGATTACATAACGAAAACAAGGATTAAAATCGTGTTTTAGCAACTATTAACTTTTCATAATCTAATCAGTGAATTTGTGACATCAGTTCTTTAACTGAATTCACCTAATTTAGTTAACAAAAATACATGGCTGATTCTAAGTCATATTAAGTCATACAACAACCATAAAAACAGTTATTTCGATCTCCATATTTTCCAAATTATCATCTGTAAAAGAGTTATATTTCCCCAGGTCTACCATATGGTAAGTAATTGCTAATGGAGCAGTCCTATGTCTTCTGCATGAAGCATGACACATGTTTACAAAATATGATGTGGGTTTCAGAAACTAATTCATAAGCGCGCTCCATCTTCACATGCGATCTTCAGCTTCATAACTGTAATGGAGTCTTTGTGACACCTATGTGTCATTTTTTCCACTGTGTATCCTTTTTACAAATTCATGCGTTTTAAGTCCAGTCATATTTTGGGTTGTATCATCGGTAAGTCATAAAATAGAAGAGCAGGAAATATGCGGTTTTATATGATAGTTTACGTAGTTATTGTAATTATTTTCGCCATATCATAACTGATATGAATTTTGTCAAAGAGACACGAGGCTGGTGAACTCGAGCAGTTCTGGCAGCTACACCCTGGAGCAGACCATGAGAATGTCATCAAAAGCAACATGCAGCGCGCTGATAGCCTTCGTAAATAATTCTTCGAATCGCACTTCATGATTAAGGAAAGTACAAAAAAAGGGAGGGGAAAAAAAGAGAAACTAATTCAGGATCAACCAGTGATGCTATTACTACCCACGGGAATCTGAATCTGCTGATATTCATTTGAAAGTAAAACGTTATGAGTTTCTATTTCAAACCTGATGGTTACCAGAAACTTGTGTCGGTTTTTTACACACGAACCTGGCAACCAGAAACCATTGACGTTTTTCAAAACCGAGCCTGGCAACCAGAAATCATTGTCGTTTTTCAAAACCGAGCCTGACAACTAGACACTAACCTCAGCGCCCCTCTTATTGAGCCTGAAGTATTCCAATTAGAGAGCTGCTTCGTTCAAGAGAATGCCAGCCACGTAAGTTCACTTTCAAGAAAGCCAATCTAATCCCTGAAGTGTCCACAATGACTGGAATGAAGACAAGTCGCTTCATAAGTGTAACAGTATTAATTACCTCCGCCAAGGAGGTTATGTTTTCACCTCTGTTTGTCTGTCTGTTTGTTTGTTTGTTTGTTTGTTTGTTTGTTTGTTTGTCTGTCATCAACATAACTCAACAAGTTATGGACTGAATTTGATGAAATTTTCAGGAACTGTCAGAAATGGGCCAAGGAAGAGATGATTAGTTTTTGGTGGTGATCCGGATCAACAATCAATCAATAATCAATAATTGATGCCTTGGCGGAGGTCTACGCTCTCGGAGTGCTTTTCTAGTTGTAATCAAGTGATCCCCTAAAAATGGAATGCGCCAAGTTAAGTTGGTGAAACAAGAAATGCGACCTAACTCGCCTAGTTTGTTCTGTCTGTATACAATAGGCCCCGCTTATAACGGCATGGCATAAATTGGACGCTCGCCAATAATGTACGACATTGTGCTAAGTGTGGAAGCGCCACTCCATTCAACCACAAAGAATGGTATACACGCAGTTCCAGTTTAACGGATTTTGTATACTTTTTGTGCAGGGAACAAAAATAAACGGTCCCAGTAAATGCGTTATATGCGTTGTACATGTGTACTGTATATCTATTTTCACAGCTTTCATTAGAGTTCTCCAGTAACGCATCTAAAATATTCAACAAATAAGGGTAAGAATTAAATAGCAACAAAGCACAAGTTGTCAATATTTAAAATCGGCATGTTACACTTAATATACGGGTGAAGACACAGCACATAGAAATGCAATATAGAACTGACAGTTGTACACATTGGGATGGCAAAGGAGAGTACAAACTTGGACACAAGTCAAGGTGATTGTACGGGTGACAAATATTTGACCAAATTCAGTCTAGCGCAAACGGAAAGGAATGTTACCTTTCTGAATTACGTAAGGTACTTTTAATTAATAGTATCAGTGTTTTAAATGGTTGGTTATTGGTTCTGCTCACAGCACTTGGCTGGGCATTGCATTAATAAGCTACTTCTGCTGAATCTTGAGGTGGTCCAGGAAGTTGTAGTCAGTAAGAAGGTGGCATTTATATTCATGTCTATAAATCAGTACGGATCCTTCTCATATTTTAGTGCATTTCTCAGTCGTGATGTATATTATTCAAAATATCTCATCACAGTTTTAATTGCTTCTTTTCCTTATTTTTAAGACAGGACGGGAATGGCCAGAATAGGAGTCATATTACCCAGTATTCTGCTCGGTCTCGTCATTGTGGTGGCCATACAAATCCACGTTCTTCGTGAGACTTATATCGAACTCAGGGAGGAGATGATCAGATTGCATAAGCACACCAATGTAAGGAATGTGCCCGGTGTACCATTGACAGACTACCTAGATTTAGAGTCTGAAAATGCCGACAATTACCTAGATCAATATACCACCGCCTTACACAATACTGACGATGATCAGATGGACGAAGCATCGCAAGGTACTTCGATAGATGCCGACGTTCCACCCCATCAAAACATCGTGATCCTAAAAACGCACAAAACCGCGAGCAGCACCCTCCAGAATATCCTCATGCGATTCGGCATTGAGAGAAACCTAACGTTTGCTATAGGAAAGGGTGTGTACCGTTTAGGCTATCCATACCATTTTCGAAAGAACGACACTTTTCCTCTAAATGTGGATCACATCAACATATTTTGCCACCACGCTCGGTACAGCGACGACATAAAGGAAATCATGCCTTCAGATAGTAAATACATTACGATTCTCCGTGAACCACTTTCCCTTTTCCCTTCCCTCTTTTTTTACTATGATATACCGAGCGTGCTACGCATGAATGTCACAGGTAGCGTTGCCTTGGATACGTTTACATCGAACCCAACGGAATGGACTAGGGCCATTCCCGTGTATGGTTCCTCATTACGGAATCCCATGCTCTTCGATTTAGGACTCCCACTTGCTTCGCTTGGAAATCTTAGCGATATTAGGAGTTATATTCAAAGAATAGACACTGTCTATGACTTGATATTGATATGCGAATATTTTGATGAATCTTTGATTATGATGCGGGATATGTTAAATTGGAGCACAGACGACATAGTATACATCAAACAAAACGCAAGATCAGACGATCATTCAAAACCGATCTCGTCCAAAACTGTAGAGAAATTACGCAAATGGAACGAAGGAGACGAGGTACTTTATGATCACTTTAACAGAACATTTTGGAACAAAGCGAAGAAATATGGCCTTGCAAAGCTTCAACACGAGGTGGCAAAATTTCGCAGTCGTCTGCGTGAGTGGGCGCGCTCATGCGTAAGCGATGTGCCAATTCGTGGTATTGAGATGAAGGACAAGGACTTCCGGCCTTATGGACCAAACACTCTTGTCTATCCCCTGCTGCCGGAACAAAATCAGAACTCGACGTGCCGGCATCTTGTTAAACCCGAGTTGAAATTTACTGTTGAAATAGTTCGTTCTATGTACGCCAGAGGATTGTTTCAATTGCCCTCTACGAGAAATGAAAGCCAGCAAAATGAATATGTGTTGCTAGACGCTTTAGTGAATTCATAAATATAACCTATGCTAATAATCTTCTTCATTTTCAACATTTGCGTCAAAAATGATAAATTTGGTTGCGAGATGATCACACACTAGAACCGTCTTTTCATTGATCAAATGGTATTCACGTTTCCGCTTTCTGGCCCCGGTTTCACACACACACACACACAAAAAAAAAAAAACAACAACTTAAGGCAGGCTTCCTGGCTAAGAACTTAATTACCAAGGTAACACGGTCACATTGGCACATCTTATCCTATCAGAAGCAGTGTAACAGCACTCTCATGGAAATCCTAGTCAACTAAGCCAGGAAACTGACTTAAGATTTTTTGTGAAACTGGGGCCAGATCTCTATAATAAGTCATATACGTGGGGCTGACAGTTTCTGAGCATAAATTGTTATATGTGAAATAGTTTCATTGGATCTCAGTTTTGAATATTTCGTTTTTATGTCACGAATAGACAAGAAGAATTTATTGTATCTTACACCCCATTTCCATAGATTTTTAGATCGATCTATCCCTGTGGGGAGTCTCACTAGATTACGGTCAGCTTGGTCGGCTTAAGCGTCTGTCCCGCCTACTAAAAGCTGTAAGGGGGTAATTAACTATGGTGCCCGCTCGGCTGACTGCAATTTAGCGTGAACCCCCAGGGAGTTAGGTCGATCTAAAACTTAATCTTTAGATCGATCTAAATCTCTGGGAAAGCACTCTTACGCACCGATGTGCATATGGATATATACATGTAACTATACAATTAAGAATGTTCTCACAAGATTAAACAACGTGATAACTATATCATTTATCTCAATATATTTAACACTTTACCACAACGTGATAACAATTTAATTGGGAATGACAGGCGAGAGAAGCCAGAGACTTCTTGGGCATGTCCATGTTTTTCTTTGTTGCAAAAAATAGCATGTTTTTACAGTGAATTACTTGGAGGATAAAAGGGTCCTGCCGCTTTTCCAAAATTACACACTTGCCGTATATAGCAACGAACTTTTTGTAGAATTATTCAACAAAGAATGTCTAATGATTAAACCGTGTACGCATGCGCAAGGAACCCTAGATATAAGCATTCTTTAATGTTCATGACATATAAACGGATTCCCTATTTAATCTCAACGTAAACACATAAAGCTTATGAAAACGAAGACATAATGAGAGATTTGCGTAAATTGCCCGAGGATTTTAAAGTATGTGTTACTTTTAGGTATTGCTTCTGAATAACACATTTTTTTAATATCATAATTCAAATCTCCTTATACAAATTCGTCAAATCTCCTTACACAAATCTCCTTAATTCCCTACAACCGATTTTTTCCCCCTTTTTTTCAAATCATGTGTACACTTCTGAAAATGTTGCTCTGGTATCTTTTTGTTAGCCAAATCGGGGAATAGAACCAAATGTGCATACAAAAATATTTAACATTTTCTTAAAATTTTAGCAAATAAAGGATCCGATATCCCCAGGTCTTTTACGTCGATCATTCATACCTGGTTTGATAAAATCTGGCATATTTCTAAAATAAAATTTACCTTAAAGGATTATTACTCCTGGCTACATATTTATAAATTCTGAATAAAAAGTGCTAATAATGATAACCACAAGTCATATGGTTACTGGTGCAACAGTGCAACAGAAATCACGACATTAATTTTGAGATGAGTTATATATTTCACAAATTTTAAAAGTAATATATTTTAACTGTCAATAATAGGGAAACTGAATAAGTGAAAGCACACATCTTACAATTTTTTTTACCTACAGGTGTACTAGGCCATTTATTTTGAATAGTTTTCTCAATTTTCCATTAACAATGGCGGACATCTTGAAAATGACCGCCATCTTGAAAGTCTGAGACGCAAGATTTTGTAGCCCAAATTCTCACTTCCCACAAAATCGATGTTTTAGGTGATTTTATCAATAACTAATATATTTAGCACTAGGAATTACTGCGGCCATCTAAGGTTTTGTCCGTTTCCATGACAATCTGCCATTTCCGCATCACGGTTTATTGTTTCCTACATGTTTTCAAGTGTTGCATTATTTTTGTTTTTGTATAGAGGTGACCCTAGAACTCCTTAAATTCTAATTCATAATGTGCAGCTCACCTGCATCTTTACCTATATTTTTTCGCACAGTAAAAAGAACCAAATTCAGTAAAAAAAAAAAAAAGGGGGGGGGGGATTTTACCTGTGACCACCTGTGTTTTAAAACCCACGACTGCTTAAAGGTCCACTCCATGGGTTTGAAAAGCCCCCAAATGTTTATTTTTGCCATCCATCGCTTCTTATAAAGCCTTTTATACATCCCGTAAACGACTTCACCCCTTAAATAATTTTTAGTGTGACCCTGATGTTGATACTTCCTTCGGAGCTTGGGACGATGGTCGCTGCTTATGATGACTGACCAAGCTTGGGACGATGGTCGCTGCTTATGATGACTGACCAGTCATTAAAAACTAAATCAACCTTTAAAATTTTAATTAAAGGCGAATCCAAGTGCAGAGAGGGATAGATATAAGATTCGTGAGCACGAGAAAATAGCTTTTTTTTCAAGAAATTCCATTTTGGCGGGTTAATCCTATGGAGTTGTCCTTAAAACACCATTAACAGACAGACACACACACACACACACACACACACACACACCAGTGTTTTAACCATTGATTCTGAAATAGGAGCCGATGTCAGTAAATTCTCAACTGGATAAATCACTATGTATCATCTTTCAAGACTAGACCCCAGCCTTGGAATTACCTTCAATGGACAAAAAAAGCACTGAATCACGACTTAGTTTTCATTAGAGATCTGTTATTTCGTGCATGTCCTGTTTGTTTACATAAAGATGCGATAATTGCTGTAGAGATGCGTCAAAGGAAAATCTGACGTTGGTACGTTTCCTCCAGTCTCAATAGTCCCAATTTGGAGTCTAGAAATACTCTAGGCTTATCCTGTCTTTAGGGTCTCTGGCCTTTTCTGCAATAGCCTTGACGTGAAAGGTAAACTATCCAATGTCCTTTATTATGACTAGAGTGCATTTGGCGCTGCAGTCCATCGTACGTTTCCTAAAAATTCCTGGAGCGAGGGGTCTGCAAGCATTTTACTGAATAGGAGCAACAATGAGGCATTGTCTGAAGGAGCCGTGGATGATAAAGCAATATTTATAAATTTTTAGAACTTTCATACACTCACTAAAATCATTAATACTGTTTAAGTGAAAAAAAAAACATTTGAAGACAATAGTAGAAACGGAAGAAACCAAAGGCACTCTATTTGAGAAAATAAACTGACATGTATATATTTATGAGACCGTCACAAAACAGTTATTGTCAAACAATTATTCTTTGGGGAACCATATTCTGTCATGCCGACTGCTTTTACTCGAGAAAGGAGTGTTTGCAAATATAAAGACAACACGGTACTTGCTCTTGAGAAGAACCGCGGTTCGTTAGAGCTTTGATAATGCATGGTACAATATTGTTATTTAAAAGCAGTCAGATTTTCAGCACACAGTTTTTGAGTTTAAGTATACAATGCACAATTGTGGGTGCGCCTTCAGTCTTTCCTCTAGGCATATGACACAAAGAGAGTGCCAGAGAAAAGGCACAAGTGCCTTACTATAAAGAAGCAAATGCAAAAAGCAAGCCCGAAGAACTATTAGTACATAATTATCACAATAACAAATTTATCAGATTAAATGAGCCATCGGCTTTCTCAGGGCAAATAAGACGTTCTTTCCCGGACAAAATCATTATATTAACGATGCAAACGATGACCAAATTGCACTTGCGGTCTATATACAATTATATAATAATCGTCACATGCTGAACATATGTAACAAGCTCAGTGACACGCTTAAAAAGCCGAGGAACGCTTGACGCAGTCAGTATTCTACCGACTGCGATCCTGTCAGGAACGTCAAGTATCTCGAATGCTACGCCTTCATCGTATTTGGTCGTGTTATATTTCACAGTGCAGTTCTTAGGATTATGGCACTAGGTCTAAACGACACGATGTCAGCGATGGATATACATCATCCCCATTGGAGTCTATTTCCACCAATATCACCTACGTTTCATGTTGTAGCAGCCACGCTTTTGACAATATCGGCAATAGTGTCTGTTGTAGGAAATGGAACCATTGCGTTCGCCTTCTGTAGGTAAGTCAAGTGTTGTAACGTTATGAGACATAACGTACTTTTTTTCAGTAGAGGATCGTGACCAAAGCAGTTGATTTAACGTCTCGTTAAACTATTCTGCCACTGGGATCTTTTCAAAAATGCTGTCAAATAACTGATTTTTATTCTTTAATTAATTGGTTCGAGTGCTTTTTACAAGACCGTGACCTAACAGATACCTGTAGATAATATCTTCAAATATGACACGATAAATATTAAAGATATTCTACCCAGTATTTCCCCGCCAAATCGAAATTTATCAATATACTCTTCTCGACATGATGGCTGCATGGGGTGGACTTTTTTTATATCTTCCCTTATATCTTCCCTTCTGTATATCACGATCACAATTACCAACCCTTTAATCTTGTTACGTTGTGAACTCATGTTTAGGGGTATTTAAAGTTGTGTACAATCCGATCTGGTTGATTGTTTTGTGGGAATATTTTTGAAGTCCTTACCTGCTCTAGCGATTTCTGTAAAGAAAGGTCCACGCATGCATATACCTGTTTTTGTAACATGACCGTTGCAATCGTAACTGTATATTTACTTGACAAATTAATTATTGTCCATTCTATTTTGTGGCAAAATTATGTGGCAAATTTTGAATAATTGCTTGAGAATAGTTTTTTAAAAAAAGAATATCTACTCAGATTTCCCTTCAGTGCGTTGTTGCTCCAATGCTCCAGATTCTGAGGAATTTTTGGCGGATTCCAATGCACTGTACCACTGTACTTGGGGGTTAGTGTTTATCCTAAGAGTGACGCCCCCCACCCCTCCCCCCCCCCCCCCCCCCCCCCCCCC
>NW_019775626.1:208387-229755 GCF_001039355.2 Lingula anatina | reverse complement strand
GAGGATATTTTTATTGTGGAAGTATCATTTCAGCAACCAGTGACGGATTTCTTTAAAGTTTACTCAATTATGTTCAATAACTTTCCAAACATAAACTGATCAAAATGAGATATACATGAATATATTATTTATGGATTTTATATCATTTGTTCTCTGTTAGTTAATTGTTTGCTAGTCGCTTTGATTCATTTTTATTTTCTTTCAGTCGTTTACCTCTTGATCCTTATCTTTTCATCTGTTAATATATCTTTCTTCGTTCCTAAAAATATTGTAGAAAATGACCCATTGTCTGTTCATTTCATCAGTCTTCCTATTTACTCATTAGTGCTTCGACTGACGCACATGCACGGATAATGATTGTCTGTCACAAATAAAGTGAGTACGTCAGGTGGAAGAATACCGTCACAAAAAAAAAAAGTTACACAACCACCGTTATTTGAATGATTCGACAAGAAAATACAAAAACACCCTAATTGGAATCGCTTGACAAGAAATTTCCAAACCACCGTCATTTGAACACCTCAACAAGAATAGAAAAAAGCCAGCGTCATTTGAGTACCTTCACAAGAAGAAAAATGCCAGCGTCATTGAAATACCTTAACAAGACTGTCGTTACCTGCCACGGATGATTAATGAAGCGTTCTGTACGTTCTCATGCACTCGCGCTTTATGTTTTTTCATATACTGTACGTTTTTGCGTGTATTTTGTGTGGTCCCCAAGGGGAGTAGGGTAATAATCCCAGTTAACGAGAAAAAACATCAAATCACTAATTACATTAAAAAAATCTTTATTCGTATCTCATATAAAACGAGAGTCCATCGACACGGCTCACGCTAAATAAAATGAACGTTTTACTCGAAAAATGAACAGCGGCTTTTCGAAACTTCAAGGATTATTTTTCACTAGAGTTATTGATTTTTGCATTTTTGTCACATATTTTTTGGGATAAGTACCTAGAATTCTACAAGAAGTGTAATGAAAGATAGTCTATAAGCTATATACACGTAATTTTATTCAATTTGCTCATGGTTTACACATATATAATATTACCATTATTGAACAGACTGTTGTGTTCAGTTTTAATAATATAAAATGTTAAATTGTCTTGACACAGTAATGTGTAGGCCTATTGACGATTGCTTAGAAATTTGAGATTGGAAACAGTGAGAAGCGTTGGTTTTCGTGAGACCATACCTGTGCAAAGTATCTCTTTAAATAGACCATTCTCATTAGTGAGGCAGACTGTGAAGGGAAGGTTGGAATTAATGACTTGAGGGGGGGTATAAATGGTCAATAGAATCTTTGTCGAATACTTTCCCTTTCTTAACATAAGCCACCCTGTGCTACTACTACATGTACCTCACCTCACAACCAGCTTCGAAAAAAACAGGTAAAATTCGTGAATGTTTTCAGTAAGAAAGTGTGGCTGTAAGTAATAACTACCATTGTACATTCCTTCCTTCCTTTCAATGATACAAATTGATATATGATGCGATTTACGTAGTTTCGATACGTTATAATATAAAGGCCTCAATCTGTTTTGGCAAAGCAGCTTTTTACTCTTTTACGTGACATAAATGTACGGTAACATGTACTTATCTCACTTGTCATATTATTGTAATAAAAATTAACCTTTTAAGAACACAGACTTGCTTTTCTGTTGCTTTAATTACCACACCACTTGCTGCTGCAGATAGGATGGCCAAGCGTTGATCGTTAATTTCTATTTCATTGCTTGAGATAGTGACCTGTTTCCGACGTAACTCGGTAGATAAGTATCGTTAAAGTACTTTCATTATATTATTAGGCGTGGTTGACGACGAGGACTATCACATAACAGTGTTTGGTTTTAATTTTTTGTTTGGGAGCGTTGAGCCCGTTGTTTCGTTTTATTAAATCTTTCAACCCAGCGGTTTTTCATAATAACATCGATATGACAACGATGTTCGTTTGATGAAAAAAATCATTTCGCCTCTTTGCTGATGAAATCAGAAGTAAGACTTCTGAGAAAATTCCCGGGCGCCGGATTATTGTTATAAAGTAGGCGTAAGAACTGTGTTGATATTGGAGATCTGCTTGAAATCGATGTTACAGTTTTCATTAAAATAACTTTGCTGTAACGTCTTCAGCTCGAGTAATTAGCAAATCACTCCAATGTATTTTGATGCGACAGCTTATTATTTCTGTATTATCTTTTACTCCCACATCTACTACTACTACTATTATTATTATTATTATTATTATTATTATTATTATTATTATTATTATTATTTATAATCTGTATTAGAAAGACATAATCATCATTTATGAAGGCACTGACAAAAAGGTTCATAATAAAAAACTCTTGGTGGCGCCACCGTCCAATGCTTCCGCGGTAAGGATTTGCACCTGCCATGCCATAAATACACCAAAGGTTAAAGGTATCCAATCCGGAAAGAAATTTTGCTCGATAAAATAGCATTTCAATCCAAGCCTTTATGCCATTTATAATCAAACAGGTAAGTTATGAATGGTTGACCAATTAAGTAGACGACCATGTCTTCCTGTACATTTCAGAAGGAAATTAAAAAAGGTTATTATCTTTCTTTTTTTTTCCTTTTTTTTGGGGGGGGGGAGGGGGAGGTAATCATTACAAAGATCTAAATTTGGAAAGACAGGTAGCTCTAAAAGACATGCAAGCAGAGCAAATTCAACGTTGGCACACTAGTATAAAAAGCGAATGATTCCCTTAAGCGTGCGAGAATCCCTGTGATTTCACTGAGAAATTTTAGTTTTAACCGATTCACTTCTCCTGTGGAAGGTGCCCGGTGACCTCAGACCCTCCAACTGAACGCCCTTATCTAAGCAAACGTCCCCTCAACATCACGTGCGGTGAACCTGCTTAATACAGATAACTAGAAAATATGTCACATGTGAAGTATAGCGCATTAAGGGACAAAAGGGCATGCTTATAGAAATGCACTACCTGCTTAAACCGGTAGGTGAATAATTCAGGGATTCCAAATGAAATATTTAGGCGAATATCAGGTGTTTTCACTATCATTAAGATAATTACAGTTATTGTTACTCATCACCCTGCCGTTTGGTTGCATGCTCGTGACATACCATGCAGTCAGAATTACGCGGTAAAAGATAAATATTAGCATAATTTTGGAGACCCGACTAGTTAATATTTAACGTCTAATAGATTGGATGCACCATATTAACTAGATTGCTAATGTACTTAGTCGGTCCTTGCAGATTTGTTTCCGTTGGTTTGCGTATCTTTGGGTAGAAGGTCAGATTTGAGACTAGCGTCTACCATTTCCATGTACCTGACTGCGACCAACAATTGCTGGCTCTAAACTGTGCTACATGTATCCGTCGTGTCCCGAGACTTCCTGAAAACCTAACTGATTCATAAAACAGTAATCTTCATCTCGAATACGGGTATAGGCCTATTTAGAGGGGAAAGCCGCTGACAGGACGTGACCGGAGTCTTACTGCTGCATTCTGCGTCATTGTCAATCACAGGCCGAGGTCGATCTGCGTTCTTGAAACGAGACACTAGGCCTAGCTGTTTAAACGTGCTTCCTTGCCAGCGCTGCATATTCACCAAGGCTTAGACTGGCGCGCAACGCCTAACGTCATGACATCAACATAAACTGTGGACAAAAGTTGCAGAGAAAAGAGTGAAAAAGTGCATCTGTTTGAGCGTTGGGAACAGATTCGATTCTGACTGTGACAGTGACTTCAATGAGCACAAAACAAAAGGCTAACGGCTGGGAACACGCATGGGTAGGCCTACATACTGTATGGACAGTCATTTCTCTGCTTTGGCAAATGTTTTAGTAAAGGACCACGGCGCCGTTAAAATTCAGTTAAAATCAGTTCGGTGGACGCTAGTTTACTGATTGCAACTGAAAACAGGAGGTCCGTGATTTCTGCAGCTAGACCTTCATCTAATCTTGAATTGAACTGACTCGACAAGCAGCATCGAATATTGAACGGTTATCGATTTTTGTACTATTGATAGCCTTTGAATGGTGTTGCTTTTGCGGCTCCGTCTAGTTGAAAATCAACCGAAAACCAATTAAAATGCACACATCTACAGCGTGACCAGGGGCATCACTTAGATATACTTAGTACACTTATATAATAATACTGGATTAGGGTCAAGCACATCAGTTGTAAACAGGATATTCTTACAGACATATGAACAAAGAGTCAAATTGTGAAAGGAAGGAAAGAAAGAAGAAAGGAGGCGGAAGAAAAAGAAAAGGGGATCAAATAAAGAAAAAAAAAATTATAAAAAGAAAGCATCAAAATGTCTGGGAAGTACGGCAGCGTAGGCAACGGCGTCTCGTACTCAAAACTCAACGGCTCAGAGGACAGCGTCAATTTTTGCAGCGGAGCCACGGCTCCCGACACTATCTCCAACGCGTCGGGCGTGTTCTCTAGCGGTCATGGGTACCTCAGGACAAACGACTCCTTTGGCAAGTCGCACAAATCAGACTCAACCAGCGTTCTGATCGACCCGGTAGGCAGGCACGATGAAGACGATGAGCCCATTTTGCCCCCAAGCGCGGGGAGAGTTTTAGGGACCCTTGGCGGGGTTTTCGCCCCCGTTGCACTAGGGCAGCTGAGCACGAATGTGTTTCAGCGTGTAGGTGAGTTAAGTTTTATTGAAACCTTTTTTAAAGATGCACATCAAATATATACAGGATATAAAATTTCGAAAAAGTTGACATAAATCCTCTTTTTGCATATACCAATATTTACTCACATTTCGATTGAAGCTAAGTTGACTGCAGATTGCACACGGGGCTTAACTCGGCTCTTGATGTTTATATATATATATATATATATATATATATATATATATAAACCTTTATAAACCTGTTCTTTACAGCAAAATAATGAGGACTCGTTATAGGCCGCTTTATTCAGTGCACCGGTGTGACAGGAATGGTAGTCTGCTAAGAACCGTAGTCCGTACCCCATCACTTTGTACGGATGACGTAAGTCCCGTATTCTGTCCCCAATGCGCCAACTTACCCTAACCTGTACCTACTCATATGGGAGGCCGGACTTCCGTTCCTAGGACTACCATTCGTGTTAGATGAAAACTGACTCTAGACCCAAGTTTTCTGTTACTAGGAGCTTTCTCTCTCTCTTTCTTTTTTATTATTTATTAATATCTTTTATTTATGTGTGTGTGCGTGCGTGTGTGTGTGTGTGTTTTGTAAAAGGCACCATTGCCTCACGTACATCAGAACGGAAGCCCAAGGATAGCTGTGCATGGTCCATTACAAGGGGTCCCGTTTGTGGCTTCTTCTAATCTTTCGCGTGGAATATGAATTGATACACGTCTATTGGCTAGTGCCCTTTTCCTTATTCCCATATATCAATCTACTAATACTCGTATTATTCTACTGCCTGCTCTTATTATGTTTGACTGGGGAGGGGGGGGGGGGGCGATCGAGGGAGAGGAGAAAGCTTGTGTTAAATCCAATAAACTGAAAAGCACAACAGACCCCCCCTCCCCCACCGGCCATCATTGATTCACATCATTTTTATTCCTATTTTTAATCCCATTTTATCTGAAAATATCTGAAAGCAGGCTGTCTCTGTGTAGAAGTGCTAAATTTATGAACCATGATCATACCGTGCAAGTTGAACTTACGTAAATGTGCCCTCAGAGTTGGCGAGGACCTCTGACAATATGAGACCCTTTATTTACATAACATATCTTTTAAATAGATTATTTATTTACGTGATTATCGATTTTGTTCCATTGTCCAACTGTTAGCACTTTGGTCTTTAGACTAAAATAGACACTCCAATGTACAATTATGGTCACTACGAAAGGCAGGGTACAGAGTGTGAGTTGATGTCTCGTCTTTCTATGCAACACAGACCGTGCATGCATTCACAACCGGAGAAAGTCATGGTCACAATATTTAACTGGTTTAAACTTAGGATGAATAAACGCGTTTTTTTCGTACTAGTTTAAACTTTCAGATCCAGATTTTGTCTACTTTGACCCGAGATAAATCGATAGTACACCTGTAGTCAAATGAAATGTCAAACCCTGTTAGTTAACAAGAAAAACGTGACTTTAATCTCAGAAAAATTTTCATGTTATCAAAGGTGACTACTATCGTAGATGTGACTTGAACTGAACTGGGTCAAATTTCTTGACTAAATACAGTATTAAGACCAGTTTAATTCCGAGCTTCAGTTATTTTGTGTAGCGGACCCTGAGAACAGAGATACATCTTAATTTCTAATGTCTCCAGGTCATTTGGACGTTATTGGACCAACGTTGGTAACCCAACTTGCTGACTTTTTAACATATTTATATGTGGTTATGTGACTTACCTTAACAAATTTTTTAATTTCATATTTGATGCATTTTGATGATATTTAAAAATTAGTAATGTACATAATTTTGCTTCTGTTTTGCAACACGTTTTTAAAGAATGTATCTTTAACACTTTTTTATGACATTTATTTAGAGTTGCATAGAAAAAACAGCTGTATTTTGTAAACCAAAGCTTTAAAACTCGAACATCCTTCTAATTAAAACAAAAACGTCTTTTCACACAATGAATCATTTGACCTTTTATATTCNTGGCCCAATCATACTGCATATGCCATTTGCCTTTGCAACCATCTTTTTAATTTCTATTAATGAGTCTTTATTGTATTAATTCATAAATGAGAATTTGGCACCCTTTGCCAATCAATAATTAATTCTGTATACACAATTTAAGCGGGTTACGACAGAAGAAACTCGAGAGAGACCAAAGGCATCATGAAGGAGATTAGATACGAGCATTTTGATAATAAACAGGGCAGTAGCACTCGTCCTTATAGGCATGAACTACACATACATATAGACCTACCAGTATACATACATGTAGCTATACTGCTGTATTTACATATCTATAGGCTATATTGCGTGTAGTTTATGCAGATTACATGCTGGAGCCCTAGACTTGCCATTGAGAGTACAACGTGATACTTTATAGCATATATATATAAATAAGTTTAATGATTGGATTGTCTCCATACATTGTGGAATTATTTCAGTAAGCAGACCGAGTTGCTTATTCAATCTACGTAATAATAATAGAACAAACAAACAAACAAACAAATTAATTAATTAATATAATAATTAATATAATTAATTAATTAACAACAAGCTTTTCCCTTCTAAATATATTGAATTCCCCATAAATTCTTATCACCTATTTTTCAGTTTAATTATTCATTTCATTATCCGTCCACGAAGTAAAACATAGGAGTCAGTTTCAATATTTTCACTGCTTCTCCCAACAAATCTTTCTTCCCGCACATCAGCTGTCTTGTCTTGAAAGTTGACCTTTAACCTGCACTGAGAACGAGGCTGCCTGCTCTTTAGCACATGACGTTTTGTTTGGCCTACCAGCATTTCTAAACATGCTATTTTGTCAGGTCATGCGCTGTAGAAATTAATACAATGGCATTTAGTAATACGCTTCGTCGAGGGCGGAACCTAGAGTCAGTTAACTCCGATCCAGGTGACGACACAGCGCCTCTCGTAGTGGAGGATTTTTGGCGAGGATCGAGTTCGAATGACGCAGAAATGGATGACAAGGTGAAGCTGGTGTCCTCGCCGAGTTCGATGCCGCGAAGGCGATCGACTCAAACTGAATCAGAAGCCCGATTAAGGCGAGTAATTAAAGAGGATCAGAATCTACTGGCTGATCACGGACTGGGTGAAGATGCACCTCACATAGCTAACCTGATTCAGCGGAGTTTGAGCGGCTTTTATCAGGATGCTCCCGATGTCGGCATTGAGGGGGCGAGGGCGGAGTCGGCAGACGGAAAAAGTCGACGGACGCTGAATACTTTCATGGGAGTCTTCTGCCCCGTGGCTTTGTCCATGTTTAGTGTAGTCTTGTTTTTGCGATTAGGTAGGTTAATGTCATGAGCACACTATAAATGTTCTTTCATTGTGTGCGCAGTCGTGCTTCACGTGATTATAGTATATTATATATCTTGATTTGTGTCATTATATATTAATTTACAAGCAGTGATTAATCTGTTGAGGTACCAGCATATTTAAATGCATGGCGTTTTGAGTTTGAGACAGAAGAGGCACTTTGCTTTTCTGGAATTTTCTTAAGATTAAACTGACAAGGCTGTCTTCAGGGAAGTGATGTGAACTCTCCCCCCCCCTCCACACACACACACGCTCTCACATGCATGTACACACACACACACACACACACACACACATTCTCAAAGCAAGGGGTGCATGGTGGTGTGCCTGGTTCTTCTCCAACATGTTTAGATGGAACTGACCCCCCCCCATTAATGAATGTTGCCTAGACCCCCCTCACCAACTTAAATGTTATTGATGTAATGTACTGTATCTACAAATCATTTTTCCACTTTCCGTCCAGGTAGTTGACATGTACAAAAAAATGTACATATGCACTGCCACATGCACACGCACACATGTGCGCGCGCGCACACACACACACACACACACACATGCACGTATACATACACACCAAAATAGAGTAAATTATTTGTGCAATTTGACTCCCGTTTATCAGGGGGAAAGAAGTAGATAAGAACTGATTTTATTAAAGCAAGTGCCATAAAGACAACTATTGTTAAAACCAAATATTATATGTCTCTCATATAAATGCTCTTTTCAATTTTTTATGATACCAATATCAATTGACATCACTCTGATGAAGGCCTCCAACCAAATTGGATGTAAACTTAGTAGTTAAAAATATCAGCTTGTGTTCAGTAACTTATTTACTATGTGATCAAACTAAGTGTACCAAGGGTTGTGTTCTTTACTGGGCCTAAGTATAGCAGGGTACTTTTACTGAACAACACAGAGCATGGGTTTTAATCATTTAACGAGAGAGCACGAAGTTCATATACAGTCCACGCATGCATGCAGGCACACCCATGCACACACACACACACACACAAGACATTTGACCAACGCTGATATTCAGTTTGTTTATACTGTTAGGTGTTTGCTCTTATGTAAGCCTGTAAAAGGTGAGCTTAGGTCACAGTGTCCAGGTGAAATATATTATGCAATACAGGCTTATTTCACCAGATCTTTTAGACCAAATTTTTTGTTGACTACATTGATCCCAGATAAACCAGTGCCACTTGTCCTAGAAACAAAGGAAATATTCCACAGGCATGATAGCAGAAACACATAGCCAACATTTTATACTAATGTGTATTTTGTTCAAATGGACAACTAGTCGACTGCCGTGGATTTTATCAGGAAGTAAATTAGAGCCATTGTCACCAAGCTTTGTCTACCAATATTTGTGCTCCTTGTAACCCTTAATACTGATTTGGGAGAAAGGTATCCAAGCATAGAGCTGGTATTATAGGGCTGTTCACTTCTATGTGATGATTAATCATCAAGAAAAATTAGCAGGCGTAGAGCAGGTGCCAAACATCTTTTGACCTCGTAGTTATAAAAAAAAGTTAACCTGTAAGTGACTGATAGTGATCATAAAAAACGATCAAGAATGTAGCACGTGACTAGTTTTCAGTTGTTGACTCCATAGTGCATGACCAATAACAATCGTGAGAAAAAGGTTGACAAAGGACTGATAATGATGCCATTAAATTTACTTCTGAAAATATGTTATGAGAAATAGTATACACAGAAGGTAGTATCGATATCAGTTATGCATGAATATAACTTCCAAAAACAGATTCTGACACAGTCCAAAATTGAAATATTCATCCTCAAGAAAAACTATGTGGACAAACAAAAAGTGAAAAAGATGTATCGAGCTTGGCTATACTGTAGATTTGCTGGGTAGAGCTATGAAATTGACCAGAAATTGGAGAACTTAAAGAAAAACACAAGTGTGAGAATATATCACGTAGTTTTAGAGTAATAAAAGAGAAATGATAGCAGTTAGCTAAGAGAAGGAAATTTTCCAGGTTGATTTCGATCTGAAAAATGGGTTTATGGTTTTCATTGATGAATCTGTGAATGGTTATGAATTTGTGATGGAGAAAAGAGTGTTAAAAGGCACTGAAAATTTTTTCCTAAATACTTATTGTGTTTCTTTATTTGATAACATAATGATAATTCTTCCTTGGTTTCAGTGTTTCAGTTCTTTTCTTACCATAAATATCAATTTGAATCTGATTTTTTCTTTTTATTTATATGTTATGATATAAATCCTATTTTTCTTTATATTTAAATTTTTTAAAAATATTAATTTATATCTGTGAGTCATTGTGACATGTCATCACATGATTTTAAATAATAAATGCAAAGCTGGTGAATGAGTCATAGCCATCAGGGTTATCAGAAAAGCTTTTAAGGTTAAACTTAAGACAAGGAATTTTTGAGTGAAATGTATTTGCTGGGGGAGTGGGGGGGGGAATGGGATGGTGTGTGCTTTGTTTTCTGTATTTATCAGTAATATATTTGCAAATTGGGATTAAAAGAAGGGGTCCTGACATCTTTGATATTTGCATGGGGAATGTGAGGGGGGTGGAATCACTGGATGATACCAGTGATTTGATACAGGTATTGACATAACTATAAAATTCCTAATTTGAATCAATTTTTTCTACCCACACTTTTATTTATTTTTTTTCATTCTGTTTTCTTTTGTTGCCATTTTGGGATGGCATTAAAAAATAATCAATTTAAATTGCCAATATGACTCTCAATATTAACTTTACTGCTCAATACATGTGCATAGAAAGGGACAAACATGTGATCAACATGTTGGGGCTATCTGAAATGTTCGGTTTGTATGTTGTTGGCGATTAGATTGGTTTTAGGTTAAAGTCATATGGTGTGATGTTGGCAGAACTGGCATTATGCAGGCTTTGACCTTTACTTTATCAGAATATATCCCAGCAATACAACACTAACTACTGTACTGATGAATCATGGTCTATGACATGGACACTGGTACCAGTAAAGTTGAAATGGTGCCTGTAAAATTTTTATAAACTTGTTCTGCAGCTTACCACAAACTGTTTTTTGCCTGTACTTGCTTCAGGATGATAGTTGTTTGTAGATTCTGGGAACTGTTTCAAAAATGTCCAAAATCACTTTTGGGGCTTAAGCCTAATAAAAGATAAAACCAAAAAAAAAATCTTAAACAGTCATGCAAAGTTTTTTTTTTTTTTTTTTTTCACAGAGAACTACCTTTAGTCCCTTTTTTATATCCTTTTACAAGATGTATACCTCATAAACATTTTAATAAATAGCCACTTGTTTTTGCCATGTTCTCAGGTTTTGTTGTGGGTGAAGCAGGAATGCTGCAGACCTTATTGATGTTCGTCTTAGCTTACACCATCCTGCTGCTCACTGTGCTGTCAATCTGTGCAATTTCAACCAATGGTGCTATAGAAGGGGGCGGAGCCTACTGTATCCTTTCATGAGAGCTGTCACTGAAGTGACTTGTATATGACAATACGTTAATGATGATCATAGCTACATGTTCAGCATTTTGGTTTTTGTAAAATTGAATTTATTTTGATAAATTGTTGATACAAAATTACCTGTGGTATATGACTTTCTTTAACAATCTGAATCTGTTTTAAAACCTTAAAGGTACATACGAACCGAGCATCGGTGGAGTGTGGATTCCGAGTAACACATGTAAACCACTTCTACTAGATTCTTATATGACTCAAATAAATTCGACATGCCAAGGGATAAACTGAATAGATCACTCGATCAGCCATAAAAGACCTTTAGACTGCTCCTTTCTTTAAATTTATGGTTGTAAATTTAACATACTTCCGTGACCTACTTTCCTGCCCCATTGACATACAGCTTAGAATGCCAGCAGAAAAATCTGTTCAAACATCATTTTCGGGTAAAATTAAACAATGCCTTTTGGTAATTCTCTTAGTTATACTACTTGAAACTATATGCTGGCATTTGGTTGGTTTTTGTGACAAAAAATTGACTTTGTATGCATCTTTAACTTGAAAAAATTTGATGCATTTATTTTCGACTAATGATTAAGCCACCAACAATGATTTTTGTTAAATTCAAAGATGTTTTGTATTGTTTCTGGCTTGCAACATTTTTTTGGCAGAAAATACATTTATGCTTCTACGTCGACATAGATTCAGAGTTGATTAGGAAAAAAAAACCTATTATTTCAATCATAACTTAACAACTGCAAATTTACCTGTCCTTCCAAGTAAGGTGAAATTTTCCCTTCACTTAGGGAAGCACTTGACCTTTTATGACCTTAACAACTCTCCCAGACATGATCAGCCGTGCACTGGGACCAGAGTTTGGAGGGGCCATAGGACTCCTCTTCTTTTTTGCCAATGTTTTCTCAGCTGCCTTGTACGTGGCTGGGTTTGTGGAGGGCTTGCTGTCCAATTTTGGACCTGGAGGTAGTGATTGCTGAACAAGATGGCTTGTATTACTAAAAGAAAGGCACCTTTGTCGTCATTTTTTACAGATTTTGGAAGTCACCAAAAGTCAAAGAGTAAAGAAAAAAAGTTGGTGCAAAGTTTGAATATTAAATGATTGAATGAAAGATAAATAAACAAATATTGGAATAAAAGATCAATTTTGTTTGAATTTTATGTGTATTTCTACATATATGACATTATGTACCTGCACCAAATTTAGACAAAAAAGTGACAAATGGGGTCATAAAATTTAGCATTTATAAATAATAATAAGCAACAATGATATATACCTCATCATTGATAAAAGGTAATGCTGTACCAGATTAAAATTTTTCCTACGGAGTTGTTTTGTATGTTTACACATTCTCTGCTTTGACTTATTCTTTACATTGGTAGACTGGATGGTAAAGTGGAAATATCTGTCTGGATAGCCTTGAATTACATTTCCCCAGCATATGAATAAGCACTCTTAAATTCTTCTTATTCTGTTAAATTTTACATTTTCATTTTCATTTTTAACACCAAAGTGTTCTTTTCGATATATTAGGAACCCTTAATCTTGATCCACCTCTTCCTGAAGACGACATTAATGCCAGCTTCAAGGGATACTCCTATCTCTACGCTACTGTGGTGCTGATTTTTTGCCTCATTGTCTGCATGATAGGGGGAGCTATGTTTGCCAGGACGAGCTTGTTTATTTTGATGGTAAGTCTTGTTCAGAGCCAATATTCACATTAAGCTCTTGATCTCATTAACTTTGGTAACGGGTGGGGTTAAAGAGGGATAAGAGAGACTTCCTGTGGTAAGAAATTGAAATCTACCATGGCCCATAGGAGCCTACGCGTGCGTCTTTTAGATGCCCCTTAACATACGAAAACAACATGCACTGCATCTATTTCGTATGTTATTAAGCCCTGTATCAGCGGAACTGACACGGCCTATGCCACGTTCATCTTTTACTACAGAGCTTTGAGACCCGAAAATGACATGACTGAGTCTGTTTGGCCAATTACTGAACTGCATAGATGCGAGATTGACACAACCCTTAGCCTCTTTGAGCTTGAAATGGCTATGTTATAAAACTCGAAATTCACATGGTCATGTCTTGTTCGTCATTCACTGAGGCCCATAGACAGGAAATTGACCAGACCCATGATGCATTTGTCTAAAACACGAAATTGACATATAGTCATGCTTATTTTGTAACTTTCTGGCTCCCTAAATGCAAGATTGCCTTTTATAACATAGCCATTTGAAGCTCAAAGATCCATGTGCAGTAAGAGACAAACGTAACATGTCAATCTTGTGGCGAAACAGACTCAGTCATGTCATTTTTGGAGCTCAAAGCTCTGTAGTAAAAGACAAAGGCAACATAGGTCTTGTCAATTTCGCTGCTGTAGGGATTAATAGCATATGAAATAGACGAGGTGCATGTTGTTTTCGCATGCATAGGCTCCTATGGGCCATGGTAGAAATCCCATAGTAATCTATGAATATTTTATAAATAAATAATGTCACATTGGTAATGACGCAACTTGTCTGGGAGTTTGGCCAACACTGAGGCGAACAAACTCTGTATAATATACATATTAGTCTATATTTGTGGTCCTAAAGTCATGATTTGATTTGAAGTCCAACCA
This sequence comes from Lingula anatina, assembly GCF_001039355.2. The sequence goes on along the minus strand of NW_019775626.1, from coordinate 215,679 downwards.
GTGATATCATATTATCTGATATCACATCACCTCATACCACATCACGTCATATCACAGTACATCATGTTCAAACAGAAAGAGAAATCTCACATTTATTTATTTATTTATTTATTTATTTATTTATTTATTTATTTATTTTGTTTGTTTGTTTGTTTGTTTGTTTATTTGAGCAATGCCTTCAGAGTACAGAAAAATAGTTCCTTTTTCTTTTTAGGTTGTAGTTTTGTGTACTTTGATGGTTATTATCAGCACATTTGTGAAACAAGCCTCGGAACTCCCCATACCCATTCCTATACCACGGACCAATACGCTGGTTTATCCTGATGTAAGCAATGTCACTGAAAATGTGACCACCGTCTTTTACAATTATACTGGATACAGTATTCACACTTTCATGGAGAATTTATTTGGTGAGTTCCACAAGTTCCACAGGTAATGTAAACATCAACATCTTATACTGGTCAGTACAAATGGACTGATTTTTTTTCTATGTGAATGACACTTGATACACTCAGCCCATGCCTTCAATTAAGACACTGGCCTCATTCATAACAAGTTGATTCGCAGACTAACCAGTATGTGGATCAAATATGGCATACACTTGACAATGGATTCCTGCCTCCCATGCCCATGCTCCCAGCAGAGGCAGAGCAATTTAATCTTGACAAGCTTTCTGCAAGTGGGTCGCACCATATTTGATCCATGGACTAGATAGTCTGCAGATCAACTGTTTGTGACCATGGCCACTCTCTATCTCCCTCTGTGCTTAAATGTTTTAGCCTACTTGTCTCTTTGAGTCAACAGGGTACTTATTACAGTCAGAATACCGTGTTGGTACCAACCCAAAACATCTTCTAGACTCAAGGAGATAAAACAGTTATCAGTAACACAAGAAATTTACCAAAATTTTACTTGTCCAACTTCAATATTGTTGTTGTTTTCAGTGTTGCAGGGTGCTATTCCTAAGTTGGCAGACCAAGAAGTTTTGCTTCTTATATAACTTATTTTTAATTAATTAATTAATTAATTAATTAATTTATTTATTTATTTATTTTTTTTTTATTTTATTTATTTTTTGCTGAAGGATTGGTCTTCTTCATTTTCAGGCAAGTACACTGCTGACTACACCAACCCTAAGGTGATTCAGAACTTTGCCATTGTGTTTGCTGTACTGTTTAGTAGTGTCACAGGAATCATGAATGGTTCAAATATGTCAGGTGGGTAAAGGTGTGCTTGTGTGTGTGTGTGTGTGTGTGTGTGTGTGTGTGTGTGTGTGTGCGTGTGTTTGTGTGCACGTGTATCTTGCTTACTCAGAGCTTCTGGGGCTGATTTCACACAAAGAATTTTAAGCCCCGGATTTGACCTTGACTTTTAAAACAAAATTGTTGTCTACTTTTGTTTATGAGAAGTCCAAAGCAGTCCCTTAAAATGGAGTGAAAAGTTTAGCTTGAACCACAAGTGAAGTCTTTGATCTACAGATTAACTAGACTGCGTATCAAATGTTGCGCACAGTTGACAATTGCTTCCTGCCTCCAATGCACACCGTCCCAGCTGGGGCAGGGCAATAGAATCTCAGCACGCTTTCAAGTGAGTGGCGCCGTATTTGATCTGTGGATTAACTTGTTCTCTTTATTCATGTATTCCATAGGTGAACTGAAAGACCCCAGTAGATCTATACCCCGTGGAACTCTAGGAGCTGTCAGCTTTACCTTCACCACTTACATCATCCTTGCCTTCATCACTGCATTCACTGCCTCAGGGTAATTATTTAAATGATTGACAGAAATAATTCTTTACTCAATTTTTAGAGAACTTTGTCAGATTTTTAGGAAAATTTTGTCAATATTTATTAAAATTAAAATTTAGTTGCATTCCTAAGACTTTTGAACATTTTTAGGACACTTCCTTTTTCCCCATAGTCTGTCGAAATGAACTACCAAGTGTCTCAAATTTCACCAAAATTCTTTGTCCAATTTCTAGGGACCTTTTGAGGAATAATTATGGCTACCTACAGGAAGTGAACATCTGGGCACCATTTGTAATCATTGGCATATTTGCCGCCACTCTGTCTGCTGCTCTCGGTAACCTGATTGGAGCGTCCAGAGTTCTGGAAGCCCTGGCAAGAGACGAGTTGTTTTGTAAGTTCTGACATCTTCTACATGAATTTACAGCATCGCAATAGGTTTCTAGATCATAATCTTCCTCCAGGTTTTTTTTTTTGTGTTTGTGTGGGGGGTTATACTTAATGAGAAAGAGTAAAGTATTGAAATTTCTAGGAAATGTCTTTTTATTTGTTTATTTATTTATTTTGCTGTTATACATAAGTGTAATGCACACATTAAATTGATGTGATTATATATGTTTTAGGGTTCTTGTTGAAGCCGGCCACTATAGTCACTAGATCTGGGAACCCTTGGGTAGCTGTCATTATCTCCTGGCTATTAGTTCAGGTAGGCAACGTAGATTGGCACATAATGATTGGTACCCGATTGAGAGTACATTGAACTTAAAAATTGTCAAGATATTTTACATCGTTTTTCACTGCTTTCATAGAATGTGTTTAGTATATTGCTACTTAAGAAGGTTTGTTAGTGATTAGGATAGATATGTTGAAAGAAATATTTGGATCTTTTAAGTAAAAATTAGTACAAACCATGTTTCATAATATAGTACTGTTCCAAAAAGTACTTAGCACTAATGAATTATTTTACGGCACTTTCCAGAAAAATTTCAGTGCATCTTACATAATGTTTAAATTTATTAAAAAACATTGGCAGTAGAATATTTACGTCACATGAACAATTAAAAAAACTAATAATAAGTTATCATTTAGCAACAGTACTAAAATTTCAAAGGAGACAAACCCCAGTTTCCAACAGTTACTGGTTTTTGATTGGTTCCACATATTTCCGTATTTTCCAGTTGGTGCTTCTGATTGGTTCCTTGAATGCAATCGCCCCTCTGGTGTCCGTCTTTTTCCTCTTGTCCTACGCAGCCACCAATTTGGCTTGTCTTGCCTTAGAGTTGGCATCTGCGCCTAACTTCAGACCCACGTTCAAGTACTTCTTCTGGTGGACATCTTTACTGGGCATGCTGGGATGCCTTGCCATGTGTTTTCTGATCAACGCAGTGTTTGCAGCAGTGGCAGTTATCATACTGATGTTGTTAGTGATGGTGTTGCATCTGAGAACATGGCCGACATCCTGGGGATCCATTAGTCAGGCGCTGATTTTCCATCAGGTGAGTCTATACACAGGATATACCATCAGGTGAGTTCATACACAGCATATTCCCTTAGGTGAGTCCATACACAGCATAAAATATGCTTGAATAGTCCAATAGTTATTGTAATATTATATCAAGACTTTATCAACTTATGAGAATTGTTATTTATTTATTTATTTATTTACTTATTTATTTATTTATATGCTTTGAAGTGTTTACTGTGTGTTAATGTGAGTCTTTGATTTTGGTTTTTCAGGTGCGCAAGTACTTATTGCTGTTGGACAGTCGCAAGGAACATGTGAAATTTTGGCGCCCTCAAATCCTGCTTCTGGTTGCAAACCCCCGCTCTTGCATAAACCTGATCCATTTTGTCAACGACTTAAAGAAAGGTGGCCTATATGTTCTTGGACATGTAAAAGTTGGAGAATTTGACCAGCAGAAAGATGATGAGGTTCAGCAGGAATATCCCGGCTGGTTGGCCCTGATTGACAGTCTCAAGGTCAAGGCCTTTGCTGAAATGACCGTGGCAGAGTCAGTCCGCGAGGGAATGCGCCATCTGGTGTACATTTCAGGGTTAGGGGGAATGAAGCCAAATACCATTTGTCTTGGTTTCTACGATGATAGCGTTCCTATGGACACCCTTGTGCACCGCAGACGAAGAACCAGAACATTTTACGGCAGCGCAGAAGAAGGCAGTACTGACCCAGTGGCAGAGATTTTTCCTCCTCTTCGCGGAATAGGAGACAGGAAGCCCCTGGTTGCAGAGGAGTATGTTAAATTGATTGCTGACACCCTGAAAATGTCCAAAAACATCTTCATTTGTCGTCACTTCCAACAGTTAGACAAGGAGGCCATTATTAAGTCCAAAAATCGCAAATTCATTGATGTTTGGCCAGTTAATATGTTCAACCCAAGAACAGCGGGCTACCTAGACATGAGTTGCCTTTTCATTCTACAGCTTGCTTGCATTCTCAACATGGTTTCTGGTTGGAAATCCAAGACCACCTTGCGAATATTTCTCTGTGTTGAACGTGAAGGCCCTGATACAGAGAGAAAGCAGAAGAAGCTGGAAGAGATCTTGAAACAGCTAAGGATTCTGGGACAGATTCGAGCCATTCCATGGACGGATGCTGTAATTCATCATGCTACCTCGCAGCAGAGTGCGGAGGAAACGAAATTAAGCACAGATTATACTGTAGTGTCAGACGAGTATGTAGTGAAATTAAACGAACTTATCAAACAGCATAGTAGCAACCAAGGGAATACGGCAGTGACATTTTTATACCTGCCGAGAACTCCCAAGAAAGAGTCGTTGTATACCAAGTATTTAAAACAGTTGGCCATATTGACAGACGATTTGCCACCCACTGTGCTAGTACATGGGATCCATCCTGTTACCTCTACTACTCTATAGGAAGAGCCACTAGTCAAGAAAAGACCAATTTTCATATTGTCTTAGCTTTATGTCAGTCAAGTGTTTGTCCAGAGTTTTTCTTTTCTGTTGCCATATTCACTGTAATGGGGAAGGGGTGTCAAGCAGAAAATGTGAAACTTGTCATTATACAAAAAGTTTGTCCGTGTAATATCAAGTGTTGCATCTAGGTGTTTCAACTGCACCTTAGATGGCACAGCAGTCAAGAAAGGCTGAATTCATCCCCCCCCCTCCCAGTTTATTTACCAGATATGAGGAGGTAAATTATACAGCAACTGTGATAATTATCATACGTCTATTGATTTTTCTTAGATGACAAGATGTGATGTTGTACTTCTCACAAAAATATTTAGGACAATTTATGCTCTTTTAACTGCGTATTTGAAATGTATCTTAAAGACAAAGTCCCCAATGTTTTTGGATATTTTGATATTATTTTCATTCATTCCATAGTGAAAATTCTTTGAATTAAGGATGTGGTTTTTCAAACTAAAACGTGATAGATGATTAAACAAAAGCTAATTAATTAGACAGTGCAACTCTATAAGCATAGTAACTTGGCGTTTCCAAGCATTGTTTTACATAAGTCATACTTTGAATGGGTTTATGAATAATACAAACTGTAACATCAAGTGCAGTGATATGCTTTTGAAAGCGATCTAAAATTAGTCAGAGATATAAGAAATAAGAATTTGATACTTGTTGATTCTCCGTGGCAGCAGCTGATCCACTGAATGTTTGATTTATCCCATGGGTCATTCTATTTGAAATAAATTAATAACTACATGTAATTGCTTTTCTAATAGTAGTTGGATGTCATTTTCAATATTTTGTTATCTTTTTATGTACAGACACAATGTGTCCTACAACAGCTTAAAAATTGACTAAATGAGTGGCAATTTCGGGCTTAAATTTCAGCTCAGTTTCTACTAATCACGTCTTGTTAAACAAATCAGTAATAAGCCACAAGACAATGATATTCACTTGCATTCCTGTGACACAGGTTGTGATTCAAAGAAACAAGTTCTTAGATTATCTAGAACACGGGTGGGTCCTGGGATTTCCTTGAGGAGGGAGGTTATTGACCCTGCCCCCTTTCTCTCTCCCCTCCCCCCTTCCCTCGTGCAGGCCCGGGGGATCCAATGGGTTACTGTGTGACGCGTATTGGTACTTCCGACACAACCCTGTCTCCTCCTGTACTCCTTATGATTAACATAGATTGTTTTACTAATCCTTTATTGGATAGTGTGGAGTCCACTGGATAAATTAACTTTACTTACGTACATGTTACTGATACCAGTTGTTTAAGGTTTGGAGCACAGTCGGTGTGATAACTAAACTTACTGCCTTTTGATTGAGACTTTCTGACCTCGTGAGACTCAATGATAGACGTGTAGAACAGTTTCATTTCACTGATAGACGTTAGTGAAGCTTGTTGTGCCAGATATTGCGGAGTAGATTGGATATATGGAGGGGTTTTGTTTTTCGTGTACCGTATTGTCATGTGTATAATAATTATAATAATTAGAGCGCATTCAGACCAGCGGACAAACAGATCGGCGGATCCAATATGACGACCCTCTAAGGGCTCATTCCCATAGATTTTAGATCGATCTATCCCCGTGGGGAGTCTCACTAGATTACTGTCAGATAATCCGGCTTAAATGTCCGTCCCGCCTACTACAAACTGTAAGGGGGTAATTAACTTTCGTGCCCGCTCGGCTGACCGCTATTTAGCGTGAACCCCCAGGGAGTAAGGTCGATCTAATCTCTGGGAATGGGGTCTAAAATGCTTGCCGCCTCCACACGCGCCGTCCCTGCAGGGGTCTAGCAATTAATCCTCGGAGACGTGATTTAACCCGTTTAGTGGCGCTTGTGGAGGCGGAGAGACCATCAGCGGATTAGTCAGCTTTTCTTTCATGTACATGTAGTGTCCGCCATATTTGATCCGCGGATCAGAAAATCACATACTGGGCTTGTTTTTCTTTCTTGCGGAAATTAAACCTTGTGTGCTCAGCAGGGCCAGGTTGCACCAACGAGGCGTAAATTTGCTCGGATGCGACTATCGTAAACCGCAACGCCTGACGTCCGTGCGCCAGGTTTACCCTCCCTGTTTACGCCCGATGCACCAAGACAGCGTGACCGTCTTAACTACGCCCGAGTAACGCTTCGTTGAATCACTGTCCAACAATTTGTGGATGGTATAATAGAGCAAATGAGGAGTTCACAGCTGCAGTCATTATATAATGCCGACACAAATAAACAAAAAATGAGCATAAGTGACGGAGAAATTCAGAAGCTACACTATTCCATTTTGATTTAGAAATTGAAACGTTAAAATGCGTTAACTTTGCTGTTGCCTGGGATATATTGCAATAAAATCGTAAATGTATTCGGAATCAATATGTTATTATAGTATGTTAAAAAATTAAAAGCTTTAATGATCCTGTTTACATAGTGGGAAACAAGCACTGGCCGATCTATTATTATGAATTATTGAAATGAAATACTATTTGTGACGATGGTATTGACTTCTACTTTTGTTGCTACGCGAGGTAGAAACCACAAAACCCTTTCGTTTTATTTATTTATTTTTATGTACAGACACAGATGTGTCTGTACATATAGCCATCAT
>NW_019775626.1:139256-202855 GCF_001039355.2 Lingula anatina | reverse complement strand
ACAGCGCATCTTCTGTCAATTAGCGCCTCAATTAATAAGGTGACTAGATATTCCAATCGATTTTTATGTAACCCAAATTGCATGTAGCTGTTACATATGCCCGAACACGCACGATCGCGTTTTTCACATTTTACACGTTAAAATTAAAGACATAACATACGTGTACAGACCTATACGTTTATATACTAGTAGCAACACGTTTTCACGGAAATTGCGACATTTTCCTGAAAATATTTACCAAGAAAAATCTTGCACAATCCCGTTGAGAAAAATAATTATCAATAAACTTGGGGGAAAAACTAGATCTAGGTACACAAAGGTTTTTATTGGTATATATACGCAAAGTTTTTGTGATAAAAGGTCCATCCCCCCCTTTGAAATCGCTGGCTACGTGCCTGAAAGGGCAACAGGTTTAACCTGCCTGTGGATTTTGGTACACCGACCACCAATGCGCTAGCAGTCTGTTACAAAATTATTATACTGGGCACTATGGGATTTGACGTGATCAACGGGAACGCGCTCCTTGCCAGACAGACCGGTGCCCTTTCATTTTGTCATTAGGGCGATTTCACACCTAGGTGTTGGGCAGCGCGCATCCCTGTCTATGTTACGTGAAGTCAAGCAAAGCCTTAGGGATCATTCCCACAGATATTTGGATCGATCTATCTTCCTGGGGAGTCTCACTAAATTGCTATCAACTTAACCCGCTTCAATGTCTATCACGCCTAGTAAAGCTGTTATGGGATAATTATCTTTACCCCCTAGCTGATTCGGTAAGCGTGACAGACATATACCATACAATATATGTGCAAAGATGTCGAATTCCGTCATTCATCCTCAAAACATCAGATACGTAACCACAAAAACATCAGACAGGTATCCACAGACGTTGATTATTGAAAATTTCGAAAATAATTACCAAAAGGTCGTCTTTACAAGATACACTTTTGGCACGGAGGGCTATCACAGAGTAATAACATTTTGTCTATATATACCATTCTTGAAACATCAATAGAATGTGCACATGATAAGATACTATATAAAATTTTAATTCCAACTGTCAGTACAATGTTCTAAACATGGCAGTGTATAATTGGACAGATCCTGACTGACTTTCTGAGACACGGTTAACATGTAGGTCACACCCACATCGTAATATGAACACTTCGTCGTGATAGCGGTTATGAAGATTCTGGCTTTCTTGTTATTGCGTCATGCTCGTGATGTAGATAATCCTTATGAAAATTCCCTGTAGTATATATATATAGGACTCTAAGGGACCATTCCCACAGACATTTAGAGCGATCTATCTCCCTGGGAAGTCTCACTAAATTGCTATCAACTTAACCGGCGTAAATGTCTGTCACGCCTAGTAAAGCTGTTAGGGGTAATTATCTTTACTCCCTAGCTGATTCGGTAGGCGTGACAGACATTTTAGCCGGTTACGTTAATAGCAATATAGTGAGACTCTCCAGGGAGTTAGACCGACCCAGATGGATCGATCAAGGCATGGGAACCAAGTCTAATTCGACCGCCTTGGTGTTACATATGGAATCTGACTTCATGAGTGAAATCCTCATGGCTCCAGTATTGTGCTGGTGTCAGAAACATTGATGGTTTTCAACGCATTGCAGAAATACCCCTGTGAAAATTTGTCTCATTTAACGCTAACTTGCGGTTCTCAACCTGTCCTAGAACTTAATGTTTTTCTCTTTTAATGAAAACTGTTCTAGGCAATTCTGAAGGACTTCCCAAAGACAATTCTTGAACTCCTACGTTCATTACAGAACAACATTAGAACTGTAAAAACAAAATACACCAAATGTTCTAGAAGGAATTTAGAGCCGTAAGCAAACGTTAAAAAGAGACAATTTTTCGCAGTGGCAGACACTATGCGTGCCTATGAACACCACACGGGGTTTCTAGGGCCTCTCCCCCCCCCCCCCCCCCCTTATTTTTTTGTACAGGTAAGACCGTAAGCGAAAACATTTTTATAATATTTTCTTTCTGTGTTTTAAAGGACTCAACCGTACATGGACATTTCAGTGTCATTTGATTCGATTTTATTTTGTTTTCATTTTGATTTTGATTTAGCCAAATAAATGTACCCGGAGCGAACTGTAAATATGACTTAATCGTGACCGCCCTGAATTCTTTCTCAGATTAGATGTTTGCGTAAAAGAAAACCAAATGAACTTCTCGCGGTTACTTGATCAAAACAGTGGGTGTCATTAGCGATATCGTGTATGAAGACGGAGTCTTCTGCACCTGCTTATTATATTTGATTGATTGTCAGGCAATGGCTTTAGTTAATGAAATTGCTTTGACGGAGTAGACTATCCATATACCAAAGTGTCCCCGGCTTTGCAGTGAGACAGAGAGCTTGGTTCAAGTCAAGGTGTGACGAGGTATGTTGTATGTATTCCTAGCTTAGTATAAAGCGGTAATGTTTAGCAATGAGCAGTTAGTATTGAAATTGTTGTTTGTTTTTCATTGTTTTGATGTGTATCTTATTTGTATTGTAATTGTTATAATTTATATTTATTTATTTATTTGTTTATTTCTGAGATCTTGGTATATTTTAATGGGGTTCATTTATTCTTAGTTTGGCAAATCAGCTTATCGTTACTGATATTATTTTGTTGGCCCGCGTACACATAGAGGCATTTTTCAATAGCTTCTGGTAATATCCGTGGTATGGGACATCTGTAGAGCACATTTTGCCTCTGGCAAATTAATTTATTTTACCGTCACTGCTTTTATTCAGCGGCGTTTTTTTTTTTTTCGTGATAGCGGAGCAAGGTGTGGGGAGGAGGGGCTTTAGCTAGTGTCTGTGGCCTGTCTTCGCCATAAACAATTTCCTCTTTTTTCCTTAATTGTTTCAGAACTCTACCCCTAGCGTCTGAATCTTGATACAGACTTGACATTTAATATGGAATATTTCAGTTTCGAAGGTATGCATTCTTTTAAAAAAAACTCCGATCTCATATAAGATGTGTGAATGGAGAAGTGTGTAGTCAGGTGTGTCGCTTCCAATTAACTGAATACCAGTTTTGTTGCGCTGCTGCATTATGTAATATACAGTGATTTAATTGGGTAGTGCTCTTTTGGGCAGGTCAAAGCTTGGCTTTGGCAAAGCACNCGAAGGTATGCCTAGGTAAAAATGCATTCTTTTAAAAAAAACTCCGATCTCATATAAGATGTGTGAATGGAGAAGTGTGTAGTCAGGTGTGTCGCTTCCAATTAACTGAATACCAGTTTTGTTGCGCTGCTGCATTATGTAATATACAGTGATTTAATTGGGTAGTGCTCTTTTGGGCAGGTCAAAGCTTGGCTTTGGCAAAGCACGGTTCTGTCAAAAAGGTATCAATATGTCGACAACAACTGCATTGAAGAATTTGAAATTTTGCATGCAAGTGGTCGGTTTTGCAAGGTGTAAATTGAGCTATGCAGTGCTTTGCAAATTTGTTAATCTGTGGCAGAATGGCGCGAAAAAGTCAGACATTGCCAGACAGATAATTGTGCCAAACGAAAAGTCTGGCACAGTTTTTTAGAGTAATGTCCAGACTGATGTACCTACATACATGTATTGAAATCTTACCACCAGGGTACAGGACTCACTGTCTGTCGGGATATGCTGTTGCAACTAAATAAAAAAAACCCCAGTCCGTTCAGAATGAGGGGTAAATTGTCACCAAAACGCATTTTTCAAGGCCCTTAGCGAACACCAAACTGGTTTTAGCTGGTTAGAATACCAGACGACCTCAGGGGAACCCACTGCAAAACATCATTGTATGTTTCTCTAATGAATTGGGGACCTTGACCGTTTCTGAGTTGAACACTGAAACCTCGTGACTTTCTTTATACCCCCGTCACACTTATTCGGAATCAGCAGGAATGAAGAAGAATGAGCCTGAACGAAGAATTTTTAAAATTCGCACCACATTCGGGGAAAAATTTCAAATTGACCTTAATTATTGTAAGAGTACCGTTGGAATACTCAGAATGCGCTTGGAATGATTAGTGCACTTTCGACTGTATGAGCTCTCAAAAGCAGTTCGAATGTAGTTGGAAAACTAGAAATATTTATAATGCTGTAAGAAGGCAGTAAGAATATTTAGAATATACTTTGAACGGCGCACTAGTGTAGTTCTTGTGGCAGGCTCGAATGTTTTTGTCATGTCAAAAACTTTCNTATACAAAAACCACCCAGTCCGTTCAGAATGAGGGCTAAATTGCCACCAAAACGCATTTTTCAAGGCCCTTAGCGAACACCAAACTGGTTTTAGCTGGTTAGAATACCAGACGACCTCAGGGGAACCCACTGTAAACAGCAAAACATTGTTGTATGTTTCTCTAATGAACTGGGGACCTTGACCGTTTCTGAGTTGAACACTGAAACCTCGTGACTTTCTTTATTGAGGTCAGATTTCACCTGTACCGCTCAACTAGTCAAAACAGAGTTTACAGACATACAGAAGAGACCATCGACTAAGCGTGTGCCGCGTCTAAAGTGACTAAGGCCATTAACAGCGTCAGTAATTGGAGTGGATACCACATTGGTGCCAAAACACCAATGATGGTCATCCACGAAAACCTGAACCAGATCAAATAAAGGAATAATCTGGGAACCACTTGACTATCATTTGATAGGGGGCATCTTAGGAACAATTTTAGGTTGCACGGTAAAATTGCCGGTACCCACAGAGCACTTTTAATAGCAGATTACTTACAGAACCAAAGGAATGAGCAGCTATCTTGGTAATCAAAATCGCCATATTTGAACCACATAGATAACATGTGGGTAGGCCATTACTCGCCGAATCAATGGTCTACATGTTCTACAACAAAACTGGACCAAATTGGACAGATTTTGACCGATGCCTGGAATGTTCCAAAATATATCTTTTAATTATTATCGTATGACATAGAATAGGCAATGTGTTTTTGTTTGCTTCTCTGGCGAATCCGATTAATGAACTGATGTCACAATGACATCAAAGAGATAATTAAAAGTTATTTAAACGCGATTTTAATCCTTATTTTCATTTATCAGTCAGCAAAATAGGAAAAAACTGATGAAAAATGATTGGGAAAAAAATATTCCATATTAAATGTCAAGTCTGTATATGAAGCACCCCCCCCCCCCCTCCTAAGCTTTGGAGCTTTTCTCAGCCAGTACGACAAGCAAAGCACGACAAACGAATTCTAAATATCTGCACATTACTGTAAAAGTGTCGACATTTTCATATTTGCATTTGGAAACAGATGTTTTTATCGTTGTACCCCGACGCAAATTCATGGACCCCCCTGGATCAACTTAAAATATATCAGAGCAAAGCAAAGAAGTTAATTTACCATTTTACCCAGCAGAAATCACCAAAAAATATGTATAAGAAGAATCAATATTTTTATCATTAAAAACACTTCCTTTACCCTTCAGGTTAGTAAGGCAGATATCCTTCATTTAGCCCCTCCTAAGCCTATGTTATTCTAGTTAGACAAGAGGACGCACATATTTAGTGTCTTTAAGACAATCTACACTGCTATTTTCCAGCACCTCGATAGTCGTGACTTCTTCCTCCGTCCTTTCCCGGCTGTTTTTACGCAGAATCTCCCGCGCACGCTTCGTAATGTTACCGGAGCGCGCCTTGAAGTGCGAAGCGTTAAAGGACAGCAGGCCGTTCTCCTAGTATGTGAAAAGAGTGTAAACAATATGAGTTTTTTAAAATACAATTTTAAAAGCAACAGGCATCAACAGAAATCTTCATAATCGATTTCCTTTTGGACACTGATCAAAAATTGGTTCAAGGGCAGTTTTCATTTAAATACTATAAATACTATAATTAATTGTCACCTGACTTTTAATGAATTTAACAGTTGTACTGATTTATATTTTATTGTACAGTTTGACTATTTTCAGTTGCAAATAAACAATTATGATATTTCATTCTTAATCTATATATTCGTTTTTTATCAGATAAAAACCATACATTGTTGACAACAAAAGCGTTGGCGTGCTCCTCCTCTTCTATTTTTTGCTGTAGTTCATGAGACCAAGCGATGTTTGTCTTTACCATGCGAATTAGTTTTTTAAACCGTGGGCGTTTTTCGTCGTCTCTGCATGTCAGGCGAACTTCTTTTGGCCTGTATTAAAATAATAATGATTTTGATGTTCTTGACTTACCATACTATTTTTTCTGAAAGACTTGTTACAATTTTGAAACTTAACAACCACCGGGCAATTATTTTTCGGAGCTATATAGCAAGAGTCCGATTTTTTTGTGAAGAAATAGCTATTTTATTATATGTTTCATTCCATTTTAGCTAAATTTTCCCGACAGATTTGATTTTTCGCACCTGGAAAATATCTTACAAGAGCAAACATGACCATTTAATGGAAAAAAAAACATACATGCAAACAATAAAAACTGTGCTATAATTACTACTGATCGAACATTAAAAAAAAAAAGGGTTCGTGTCTCAAAAATGAAAAAATAAAATTACCTCTTCAACACCGTCATAGCTTGATTTTCCTTGAATTCTTGGTTTTTGAATAGCGGAAATATGCTTTCTTGGCTTGGTTTTCTTGTTTCTTTTGAAATGCATACTTTCTTAGGACTCTTACATTTGTTAGACTTGGGTCTTGGGTTCGCTCCCTCGATAGGGGGAAGGCTAACGTTGTCAGCCATATCAAACCGCGATTTCTCTCCCTGGTGATCCGTATTGTGCGCAAGGCATTTCGGGAAGGCCTTTGAAACTTTCTGCGCATTTCTTTTAGCGCATGGGTTCAATATCCGCTTCCGTGTTAGATGCATGTGCAGGCCTCAGAAAGGCGAGACGGTGTTTGTAGTTGTATTAGGGCAAAAAGGTATGTGAGTTTGCATTGTTTGAACCGGTGATGTGTTCCAGTAATAGCATACAACGAAATCCGTACCAGGCACCAAGTTTAAATGTACTCTTTGATCCTAATTGGACCTTACAAGTTGCAGTGAGACCTTGAGTCGGACACGCAACTTTTCGCAGTTATTACATATCTGTGCTACTTAAGCCACCTTTACACTGGACGGCGCCCTTTCTGCGTCCCGTAGTACAGCCCCGTTTGGGAGTAAAACTACCATGGCCCATAGGAGCCTACGCGTGCGTCTTTTAGACGCCCCTTTACATGCGAAAACGACAAGGCCTATGCCGAGTTCGTCTTTTACTACAGAGCTTTGAGAGCCGAAAATGGCATGGCTGTGTCTTTTTCGCCACATACTGAACTCCAGAGATGCGAGATTGACACGACCCATGTCGCGTTTGTCCTTCAAAAGACACTGTTATAAAACATGAAATAGGCATTACGTGTGATTTTCGCAGCTGAATAAGTAGACCCTTATAAACGAAGTTGACGTGACCTTAGAGTCATGTCGCTTTCAACTTTTACAAACCTCCAACAAAATCTATCTCCAAACAGACGCGCGCGACATGTACTATTGGACATGAGTCAGTTGAAAGCGACTTTAACCTAAATGGCTCATGTTACTTTCAGCCAATTAATTTGAAACAGAAGGACCGGCTTAAAACCCTTTATATTTGAATCCTTGAAAATAAAAATATGAGGCCATATAACTATTACAAGCAATTAGCCACACTGTTATCTAGATAGCACTAAATTATGATGGGATTCAAATGAAAAAAATGTTTTGGGACAGCACAACACTGTTTCAAATTAATTGGATTTGACATATAAGAGTTGGCTGAAAGTAACATGTGCCCTTTACGTTAATAGGGTTTCAACTGACCCATGTCCAATAGTACATGTCGCGCGTCTGTGTGGAGATAGATTTTGTTGGAGGTTTGTAAGAGTTGAAAGCGACATGACTCTCAAGTTACGTCAACTTCGTTTATAAGGGTCTATTTCATGTTTTATAACAGTGTCATTTGAGAGACGAACGCGACATGGGTCGTGTCAATCTCGCATCTGTGGAGTTCAGTAAGTGGCGAAAGAGACACAGCCATGTCATTTTCGGCTCTCAAAGCTCTGTAGTAAAAGACGAACTTGGCATAGGCCTTGTCGTTTTCGCATGTAAAGGGGCGTCAAAAAGACGCACGCGTAGGCTCCTATGGGCCATGGTATAAAACAATAATACTTTACGTTCTGACAACTGGCGATCATTGAGCATTCATTCTACAAACAAAGCAATGCTTGTGCATCCTTTCTACGACGACAGCAATGCCAGTTTAATGGTCGCACAAAGGACGCCGTCCAAGTGTAAAGTGGGTTTTAGTGTTGCAGTAAACTCTAGAGCGGTTATAGAAAACGATTTCTAGTCCTTTGAAAAAAAAATGTTTCTGTCATCTCCTTGTCTTAGCCACTATTCAGCATTCTACACGTGAATTTAAATATCTTAAAGGGAATACACTACAACAGCACTAATGATCTGCCAATAAATGTTGCAACTCGCTACAACTTTGCATTCTTTTTATTTGTTTTATAAATTAAACTTATCATATTATATATATAGTGAAGCAACAGAGTTAGAAACAGAGTCCAGCCACAATATCAAAATGGTTGTAACACCACTGTAAGCTAAAACAACACATTTTTTAATCTTTATTTCCAGGTTTTAAAATAATTGGGAATTTAAAAAAATCAGAAAGCCAAAGATCAAGATAAAGTGAAGAAGAAGAAATGGAGCAGAACCTGACCCCGGAAGATGCCCAGGAGATAATGAAGGACCCCCGGTTCCAGGCCCTCCAGTTGGGGCAAATGGTGTCCGCCAGCATAGTGAAAACTGCTGACATGTGCTTTGATGTTTGTATTAGTAGGGCAGACAGTTCACTGAGCTCGAGACAAGAAATGTGTGTAAAAAACTGTGTTGAAAGATTCCAGGAAGCCACTCAGAAACTTACAAAGCAATTTCAAGTGAGGTTACAGCAAAGCCTTGCCAACAGAGGGCACTGAGGGACAGCACGTAGAATATTTTTTAAATGCTAGCAGGATGATTAAATTATCTTATACACTAATTTTGCACATCTTTTTAATGGAAGGAGACACTGTTATCCACGTGACAAAACTTCAGATTTTACATAAAGACACAAGACGTGAACCACACCTTTTCTATTATGTTTGGACCTCAGGGGAAATATGACTGAATGAATTCCCTGTAAATTGACACAATATGGAAAAGGGCAGGGGTTGGGTAAGAACTCGGTTCCAGGACGTGTACAATTATTATTAATGTCATTTTATCTGTTTTCACACTCAAACTATGTTTTCTTTGTCGCCTGTAAATTGGATATGATCTTTCAGCTTGTCTAAATATCATACTTGGTTACGCTAGTTGTTTTGTAAACAAGATTGTTTATAGTATAAATTATAGTATAAAATTGATTCCAAGTCCATTTTGGAATTTGAATACAAGAATTATATGCAAAATAATGTTGTGTATTTTTTATTTGTACCAGAAGTTAAATAGATTGTTACACCTCCATTTCAGAATCTGTTAAATAACTGTTCTTATCTCAGTCACTTTTAAGTTATCATTTAATACCTTTGCACATCAATATTTATAAAATTAAAATCACAGACCAGCTTAACAGACAAGGCTCAAAATTNCGCAGACATTTAGAGCGATCTATCTCCCTGGGAAGTCTCACTAAATTGCTATCAACTTAACCGGCGTAAATGTCTGTCACGCCTAGTAAAGCTGTTAGGGGTAATTATCTTTACTCCCTAGCTAATTCGGTAGGCGTGACAGACATTTTAGCCGGTCACGTTAATAGCAATATAGTGAGACTCTCCAGGGAGTTAGACCGACCCAGATGGATCGATCAAGGCATGGGAACCAAGTCTAATTCGACCGCCTTGGTGTTACATATGGAATCTGACTTCATGAGTGAAATCCTCATGGCTCCAGTATTGTGCTGGTGTCAGAAACATTGATGGTGCAGAAATACCCCTGTGAAAATTTGTCTCATTTAACCTGTCCTAGAACTTAATGTTTTTCTCTTTTAATGAAAACTGTTCTAGGCAATTCTGAAGGACTTCCCAAAGACAATTCTTGAACTCCTACGTTCATTACAGAACAACATTAGAACTGTAAAAACAAAATACACCAAATGTTCTAGAAGGAATTTTGAGCCGTAAGCAAACGTTAAAAAGAGACAATTTTTCGCAGTGGCAGACACTATGCGTGCCTATGAACACCACACGGGGTTTCTAGGGCCTCTCCCCCCCCCCCCTTATTTTTTTGTACAGGTAAGACCGTAAGCGAAAACATTTTTATAATATTTTCTTTCTGTGTTTTAAAGGACTCAACCGTACATGGACATTTCAGTGTCATTTGAAATGTCCATGAACGGAGCGAACTGTAAATATGACTTAATCGTGACCGCCCTGAATTCTTTCTCAGATTAGATGTTTGCGTAAAAGAAAACCAAATGAACTTCTCGCGGTTACTTGATCAAAACAGTGGGTGTCATTAGCGATATCGTGTATGAAGACGGAGTCTTCTGCACCTGCTTATTATATTTGATTGATTGTCAGGCAATGGCTTTAGTTAATGAAATTGCTTTGACGGAGTAGACTATCCATATACCAAAGTGTCCCCGGCTTTGCAGTGAGACAGAGCGCTTGGTTCAAGTCAAGGTGTGACGAGGTATGTTGTATGTATTCCTAGCTTAGTATAAAGCGGTAATGTTTAGCAATGAGCAGTTAGTATTGAAATTGTTGTTTGTTTTTCATTGTTTTGATGTGTATCTTATTTGTATTGTAATTGTTATAATTTATATTTATTTATTTATTTGTTTATTTCTGAGATCTTGGTATATTTTAATGGGGTTCATTTATTCTTAGTTTGGCAAATCAGCTAATCGTTACTGATATTATTTTGTTGGCCCGCGTACACATAGAGGCATTTTTCAATAGCTTCTGGTAATATCCGTGGTATGGGACATCTGTAGAGCACATTTTGCCTCTGGCAAATTAATTTATTTTACCGTCACTGCTTTTATTCAGCGGCGTTTTTTTTTTTTTTCATGATAGCGGAGCAAGGTGTGGGGAGGAGGGGCTTTAGCTAGTGTCTGTGGCCTGTCTTCGCCATAAACAATTTCCTCTTTTTTCCTTAATTGTTTCAGAACTCTACCCCTAGCGTCTGAATCTTGATACAGACTTGACATTTAATATGGAATATTTCAGTTTCGAAGGTATGCCTAGGTAAAAATGCATTCTTTTTAAAAAAACTCCGATCTCATATAAGATGTGTGAATGGAGAAGTGTGTAGTCAGGTGTGTCGCTTCCAATTAACTGAATACCAGTTTTGTTGCGCTGCTGCATTATGTAATATACAGTGATTTAATTGGGTAGTGCTCTTTTGGGCAGGTCAAAGCTTGGCTTTGGCAAAGCATGGTTCTGTCAAAAAGGTATCAATATGTCGACAACAACTGCATTGAAGAATTTGAAATTTTGCATGCAAGTGGTCGGTTTTGCAAGGTGTAAATTGAGCTATGCAGTGCTTTGCAAATTTGTTAATCTGTGGCAGAATGGCGCGAAAAAGTCAGACATTGCCAGACAGATAATTGTGCCAAACGAAAAGTCTGGCACAGTTTTTTAGAGTAATGTCCAGACTGATGTACCTACAAACATGTATTGAAATCTTACCACCAGGGTACAGGACTCACTGTCTGTCGGGATATGCTGTTGCAACTAAATAAAAAACCACCCAGTCCGTTCAGAATGAGGGGTAAATTGTCACCAAAACGCATTTTTCAAGGCCCTTAGCGAACACCAAACTGGTTTTAGCTGGTTAGAATACCAGACGACCTCAGGGGAACCCACTGTAAACAGCAAAACATCATTGTATGTTTCTCTAATGAATTGGGGACCTTGGCCGTTTCTGAGTTGAACACTGAAACCTCGTGACTTTCTTTATACCCCCGTCACACTTATTCGAAATCAGCAGGAATGAAGAAGAATGAGCCTGAACGAAGAATTTTTAAAATTCGCACCACATTCGGGGAAAAATTTCAAATTGACCTTAATTATTGTAAGAGTACCGTTGGAATACTCAGAATGCGCTTGGAATGATTAGTGCACTTTCGACTGTATGAGCTCTCAAAAGCAGTTCGAATGTAGTTGGAAAACTAGAAATATTTATAATGCTGTAAGAAGGCAGTAAGAATATTTAGAATATACTTTGAACGGGGCACTAGTGTAGTTCTTGTGGCCGGCTCGAATGTTTTTGTCATGTCAAAAACTTTTGAAGTGCATTCCAAGAGGAAATTTATCGCAATATCCCAACAGTATTCCAACTACATTCGAGCTGCATTTGAGAGGTAATATACCTGGAATGTGCAAGAATCATTCCAGGCGGGTTCGATGTTCATTCTTAGTATTCCAGAGGCATTCTTACAAAGCCGTAATATTTTATGATAATTTGAAATTCCCTCCCGAATATGGTACGAATTTTTAAATTTAGTAATTCCGGCGGCTTGATTCCTACTGATTTCGAATAAGTTTGACGGGGGCTTTAAGTCACTTGTCAGTTCGAATATTCCACTAATGTGATCAGAATGTTTCGAATACTGTCGGAATGCCGTGAGAATATTTAGAATGCAGTCATAGTGCAGTTAGAATACTGTTCAAATGCCATTCGATAAATTTCCACGTGGAATGCACTTCGAAAGTTTTTGATATGACAAAAACATTCGGGATGCCACAAGAATGGGTAAAAATATTTAGAATGCACTCGGAATTTTTAGAATGCTCTACGAATAACCAGGAGCGCACAAAGAATTGTCTTACCGACGGCATTCTTGCTCAATCTGCCTCTAGTGTGACGGGGGCTTTATTGAGGTCAGATTTCACCTGTACCGCTCAACTAGACAAAACAGAGTTTACAGACATCCAGAAGAGGCCAACGACTAAGCGGGTGCCGCGTCTAAAATGACTAAGGTCATTAACAGTAATAGGAATGGATACCACATTGGTGCCAAAACGCCAATGAAGGTCATCCACGGAAACCTGAACCAGATCAAATAAAGGAATAATCTGGGAACCACTTGACTATCATTTGATAGGGGGCACCATAGGAACAATTTTAGGTTGCACAGTGAAATTGCCGGTACACACAGAGCACTTTTAATAGTAGATTACTTACAGAACCAAGGGAATGAGCAGCTACCTTGGTAATCAAAATCGCAATATTTGAACCACATAGACAATATGTGGGTAGGTCATTATTCGCCGAATCAATGGCATACATGTTCTACTACAAAACTGGACCAAATTGGACAGATTTTGACCGATGCCTAGAATGATATTCCAGATTGAACTCCAAAAACCTAACCCAAGGAATGCCTTGCCACTTGAGAGCGCTGGTAGCAGACAGAAGATGTCAAGCGTAATAGCGACTGTTACTGTGACTAGACACACACATGGGGGTTCTTTGTGAGTCGTGTAACTCATTTACAAAAAATAATTTGGAAAATATGGAGATCCAAATTATCTCTTTTAATTGTTGTTGTATGACATAGAACAGACAATGTGTTTTTGTTTGCTTCTCTGGCGAATTTCATTAATGAACTGATGTCACAATGATATCAAAGAGATAATTAAAAGTTATTAAAACACGATTTTAATCCTCATTTTCATTTATCAGTCAGCAAAATAGAAAAAAACTGATGAAAAATGATTTGGAAAAAATATTCCATATTAAATGTCAAGTCTGTAGTTTACACTATTGTCAACCTAGGATCGATCGATCAAATCATATTTTGTCCACGATCAAGTTGTGTGTAATGGTTTATAATAGGGATTGACAGTAACATGTGGTTGACAGGTATTCACGTGAATGTGTCCTGTCACGCGTGTGATGGCTTGATGTTGTCCTACTTTAATTTTTTTATTTCTTCAGATCGATTTTTTCGAAAAAAGACTAACGCACAACGGGCTGTGAAACACTGAATAATAATACTTAATATCCTTGGTAAAACCAAAAACCTCAAATGTGTATCAGCGTACTTGGCGTTATATAAAAAGGGTCATAATGTTGTAAAACTAAGATTGGAATTGTTTTCAGGACTCTCTTATTCAGTCTGCCAAGAATTAAATCCAGCCATCCACTGCAGTGTGGTACATATTATTTGCTCGTGTTGCTATTTATCCAATTGAATGATGTCCTGGCACACGTGCGATGGCTTAATGTTGTCCTACCAAGCTGCTTTAATTATTTATTTCTTCAATTCGATTTAACCGAGCAAAGGCACGCACAAGGGCTGTGAAACGTTGAATAATAACCCTAGTAAGTGAACATTTCAGACTTGGATATTTTTAGTCTTCCTTTTATTTATTTATTTATTTTTTGTTTTGTTTTGTTTTGTTTTCTTCGTGACTTAATCAATTATAGTATCAAGTAATGGGATTGCCTGAATCGATTAGTTATATGCTGTGTCATTTCAACATATGGGACGAAGCAATTTCTAAGGCTATTTCCTAAACATGATTTAGTGTTGTTGACTGTACATTGTTAAGCGGTGCTTGGGTTTATATAAGTACTAAATATAGTTTCAATTTCTAATATAAGTACTAAATATAGTTCCAATTTTGATAATTATTATATATAATTATTATAACTTGCTGGATGAATCCAAAGTTTCACAAATTTAGGTAAAATTCGGATCCAAGTTAAAATGTATAATGGAGAAGCACGCTAATTAAAGGAGGTTTCTGGCGATGATTTTTTAATCATCCTAACATCAGGTCATTTTTGTTTGAATCTGTTTTAAAATAGATTGTTCTAGTAGTCATCTAGGTAAATTCGATAATTCGTTATTGGTCTGTGAGCATTTAAGAAGGAATGGCTTAAATAGATACAGTCTCCATTTTTTAAAACTAAGACAAGATTTGTTTTCAGAAATTTTGTCTCTTATTTAATATGCCAATAATTTACTCTAGCCTTCTGTTGCAGTTTGGTACATAACCCATTATTATATGGTACATAACCTATTATTATTTGGTACATAACCCATTATTATTTGGTACATAACCTATTATTTTTGCTCATGTCGATAGCACACTCTTCTTTTACAAAAGTAAAAGAAAAGTTACTATACGTTATTTAAAAAAGGTACAGTGTGTGTTCGTTGCACCGACTAATTTGGGTGTCTGATAAGAATTACTTGCCGAAGCTGGAATGGATTCCAATAGTTGTTTATTCTATTGTCCGAACCTACGGCGTAGGGCAAGGGAACCATATGGTCTTTTGGTAAGCTTACTTTCTGGCGGCACTGTACCATGTAAACCTAATAAATAAGTAATTACACTAGTGTTCAAAAGACAGTATTCGTAACAACACTAAATATGAAAACTTTGTTAACATTTTGAAAACTCCAATTATCTTCAATAATATATATTCTTTGTTAGTAGTGTTATAAAGATTTAAAAATGAATGCTTGTTCAAAATCAATTAATGTTGGAAGAAAAATGGTTAGATGTTTTATTAAATTGTCAGTACCTGTCGTAGTGTTGGCGAAGCACCTGTGACTACTGAAAAAGCTCTGTGGTCGTAGATTTTTCAATAACTTTTTATTATATTTCCCTTTAAAATTAGACGGTGTCAAGAGTAAAGTTTTTTGCCACGATGATCAAAATTTGCTTCAAAGGCATAGTTGAAGGGCCATCCTTTTTTTTTTTTTTTTTTTTTTTTTTTTTTTTTTTTTTGAGAAACACAATTAAGCCGACTAAAATTCCTAGCAATCTTTGCTTAGATCACATTTTAAAATTGCATTTCATTCATTCTTTCGTGCAACAAGCCTTATACAAGGATCAGGGTTTTTTTTCATTTCGTTAGGCATGATTTCTATAGTTTAGAAGTTGTGAAGGATCAGCTTTCATGCAGGCAAACTTCTATGGAAGTTTTTAGGTTAAACCAATGGATTGTCCTGATTAGCTGTCCAGCTTACAGGAAATCTCCGCAGGTGGTTAAAAACACGTTTTCCTAGAGAAGGATTAACTGTTTCTAAAAACGTCCTTTTAATTGTATGCGATCAATTCGGTAAATGAGGCAGTGGGATTGAAAGTCGTCGGTTTGATATATCCACTAAGCCATGCCTGTCTTGGCTTATAAACACCTAATTTACACGGCCTATCATAAGGATTTTTGCCGGATGTGTTAAAAGTCGACTTGATTGCATTGCACTTATTTTCTAATACTAATTGCTTACTTTCATTACTTGTAAACTTCGGGAGATGGAGAACATATACTGAGCAGAGGAGAGAAACTGTCAGTACTCTCAAACTCAGGGTGATAGAGACCATATACTAGAAAGAAAAGAGTCACTGTCAGTACCCAGAAACTCTGGGTGATAGAGTCCATATACTAGGTAGTGAAGAGTCACTGTCAGTACTCTCAAACTCAGGGTGATAGAGAACCTATACTGGGTAGAGGAGAGTCACTGTCAGTACTTTCAAACTCAGGTTGATAGAGAACGCATTTCGAGTGGAAGAAAGCCACTGTCACTCAGTGCTATGAAACTGGGGATGTTGGAGAGCATATACTGGGAAGAAGAGAGTCACAGTTGTCACAATCAGTATCTTAAAATCAGGGTGATGGAAAGCGAATACTGCTTAGAGGCAACGCTGCCAGTATTCTAAGATTCAACACGAAATCCCGTGGTTGCGTGTGAAATCTGTTTATAACCTGGTAACGCAAATGACTGCATTGCAATGAAAACCAGAGACCAAAACAAAAGACCAATTCAGGGATCGATGATAGCCAACTTACAGATATTTGGCTACATCAAATGATTTTTTAAATTGACTGCGTGATCATTATTTAAACCTCAGATAACCTTATGATAACCATATCGATACAGGCTAGACGGGGACACACTGGAGAACCTGATCTCTGAGCTTTGGATTTACCTTCTCTCCCTTTCTGCAAACACACGCACAAATCTATATTTCCAGTATCTGGGAGCCTTCATATTACAGTGCCATTGTCCTCATCAACACGGCACGGATTTTTAACACAATTACGTGATGTAATCCGATATTTTGTATTTAAAAATTAAATTTGAATAAATAGGTCTTTATCTCAAGAGTGAAAGTCACTCCAGTTCGCCTGGGTCTCTTGTCTTCGACATTCGCCGCACTAGAAGACATACGCCGTCGGTACACGAGCATGGCGGCAAGTGTATGTACTTGGGTTTCTATTCGCACTTTTCGTTGTATGAAAGGCGTGGTTGACCTATGTTGTATCGGTTATATAATATCAGATAATCCTGACTACGAAGACAAACATTCGCGGATAACTGATACCTTCTTAGCTGTGTTCTAAATGTCAAAGCCTTAATTCTCCTGTAGTTGCAGTACTATTAACATATAGAATGTCGCCAGTTAATTGATATGTCAGATATCAGTGATAATTTAAAGCTAGTTTTACCATTCATTTGGAATAGAATTTGTCATTTGAAACATTCAAACAATCATGGGGACCTTTGCGAACGACTGATTAACCATAAAATGAGCCATACCGGGCCCCGCTTTTAGTCGTAAAACGCACGAGAGACGAATTTGTCATCGCTGTTTTAACCCTGCTTCAGGATCACAGCGTGCATGGTTTCCCAACTGTGTAGGGAATCGATTCTTCTCTGATAATATCTATATGTGTTTAATGTTCCAAAAATTATGAAAGCAAAATAAATGTATATTCTAAGCGTGCTCACAAGATTGGCGCCATGTTGAAATTTTGATGCCCATGTCCCATCGTTTTTACCCAGTACTGTGGACATATGCATGTATACCTTGCTCTTTCTGTCAGCGCCAATATAAAATACATGTATATGCTATGAAAGAGGTTTCCCGTGGCCTTTAGATAGGATAATAAAATACCGTACATTATCCTTTTTTCTAGAGGCTCATTAACAAACGTCAAACACTTTGTTTAGTTTCCGTCGACCACCTGGGAATCTTGGTGGAGTGAATGGCGGATTTGGAACCGGAATTCGACGCTCAGGAAACAGCGTTGTGTTTGACGTATGTTATTTAGAACGCGTTCAGATTCAAATATCGTGCCTTTTAAACTTTTGAAATGTGGGTATACAGGATGATGTTAAAAATATCATGAACTTAACACAAAAATTATATGTAAGAGGTGCTATAAATAAAATCATCATAAGAAAAGATCATTTGCAGAGGTTATTTTAGAGAGGTAAACATGCGTTCGAGCTGTTGGCACGCCATCTTTTGAAATCTATTGCAGCCGTGTACTGTTAAGGTGAACTGCTGACGGCAAAGGAAATGCTTTATTCATCGTGACTAACCGAGACTTCCGCATACATGCACCTTGCTCTTAGACCCCATTTCCATAGATTTTAGATCGATCTTTCCCTGTGGGGAGTCTCACTAGATTACCGTCAGCTTAGCCGGCTTAAGCGTCTGTCCAGCCTACTGAAAGCTGTAAGGGGGTAATTAACTATGGTGCGCGCTCGGCTGACTGCAATTTAGCTTGAACCCCCAAGGAGTTAGGTCGATCTAAATCTTAATCCCTGGATCGATCTAAAGCTCTGGGAATACACCCTTAGTCTCAGATTCTACGCTTGGGTGAATAAACCGAATATTCGCATTAGATCTATAACAAATACATATGGGATGATCTTTATCTAGACAATGAGTTGAAAAGTAACCAGAGCAGTAGGTTGAGAAGAGAACGTAGGGCAGATGTTTATTGTCTACAGTATAAAACAAGCAGGTTATTTTTACCGTCTTATGTACTCATCCGTACGTTTACTGAGGGAAAAGTAAGACACTTCTGATTACTGTGAGAGAGGAGCGGACCAACGCTTCTATATGGAATATCTTTAACGTTTTCCTGCACATGCAATCTTCCATTGACGAATTTTTTAAAAAAGTTTCAGTCGCTTTTAAAATGAAGACAGAGACTGAGGAATTTCACTGCAAAGTAAAATACATGTAGCAATTAAGAACTCTAGTATTTATAGAATGTGGTATTTTATCAACAGTCATGGGTCGATACACCTTGGTAAATAAGGAAAGTTACTGAATCCCCCAGGAAATTTAACTTGGTAAGTTTTACTCGCATTGTACGCTTTGAATGGAGTTTAATACATTATAAATGCCATTAGTTGAAAAATGGTTCTTTCACTTTTTTATATATAAAATACTTATCTTACATTTGCGCAAGGAGAATATTTACATTCTATGTTTACATTTATTTACCCCATTTTTGTTTTTTTGTTCGGTGACCACGTCCCCCTCGAGCTAAGAGTTGCACACAGGCTGGCCGAGCATTTATCGACGATTTAGCTGCTCTTTTAATAGGGTCGCGGCAGCAATTGCTTCTGCCGTTACTCTGGAACTAAGCTCAATATTATCTTTAAAATTAGGCATGGGGTTGACGACTACGGTGCCACCTACAATTAAGTATCATTGGGATTTTGTTTGTTTGTTTGTTTCGTTGCTTAGGAGAAAGAAGCCCCTATTTTCGACATACCAATTAACAAACGGCTTTAGTTCGCCTCGTAATTGAGAAAAAGAGAAATAAGCCTGGCATGATACTTTCCTGGCAATGACTATAGTGTTTATTGTTGTGGATTATATGCGTCAATACGGTGTTGATTGCCGTTCAGAGCAGGAAGATCCGTTTGAAATCTATGTTGTAGTTTTCATTCCAAAAAACGCTGGTGTTACGCCAACAGCTCGAATAAACAAATTCGCCCTTATGTATTTTAGATGTGACAGCAACATTTTCTAACATGACAATGCTTATTTATGCATTTTTTAAGCGTTTAAAGGGAAAAACCAGACGTCTCAGACCCTCTTTGAATACACGTATATTAATTCCCAGTGAATACACGATAGTTTTAATTTAATTTGCAAAAATGACCTTTGAAGTAAGGTGCGTTTAAAAAAAAATTTTTAATTATTTTTTGTGTATCTATATTGCACAAAAAGGATCCGTAGAAAGACATATGTAGCCTTAAAATTGACCTGAAGTTAGTTTGTGGTCAGCATAAGAAAAATAAATTCCAATTGTGCTTTATCTTAAAATTCAGTTTCACGGTACAGGACCAATAGGCCTATTGCTGCTAGATGACTAGATGTTGACTTCTGTTGTTATCTGAAGAGCTTGTTCTCCAGCATTCTTTTGTTTCCTGGAAAGTAAGCTCTTCAAAAAGTTTGCGTTGGTGCCAAAGGCGGTAAGTTCTGGACGTCTTGGGCCTGATCTGTTGTAGGTCCACCAGTCCTGGCATACTTCTGTACGCCTGCGCTGAGCGTTCCTTGCAACACAATAATCTGTCTGGCAATGTCGATTTGTTTTGTGTCATTCTGGCGCATATAGCAACGATGCTGTAACACTTCATGCTTCATTCAGTTTACTCACGTTAACACCCGCTACTTGTATGCAAAATGCCAAAATCTTCTGTGCAGGCGTTGCCGAAAATATTGAGACTGTTTTTGACTGAACCATGCTCTGCCGTAGTCTTACTTGGACCAGCCAAAAGAGTACTACCCAAAGATATCACCGCATATTACGTAACGCAGCAGTGCTTTAGACGAGGTAGTCAATTCATTAATTAATTAATTATTGATACTGACACACCTGACTGCACATTTGTCTATTCTCATAACTCACATGAAATACACGTTTTAGAAATAAATAGTACATGTACATTTAACTTAGCCACATCTTTGAAACTAAAATATTCCATATCAAATGTCAAGTCTGTATATCGATGTCATATATGAGATTTCCCATGGGTATAATTAACGCCTATAACCATAACTATGGAAGGTGACAATATTAATATATTGAATAAATTTCCTATATCTTTGTACTGGTTCTACGATGCAACCGTTGCAAAAGTCGCAAAAACCAATGAGCCTCCTGCTAGTAACAACAAGGAACATGAAAAACTCTTTATCATACAGTATGTACTGACAAAAGCTTATTTTTTATTTTTTTAATTTATTATTATTATTTTTTATTTATTAATTAATTAATTTATTTATTTATTTATTTATTTTTGCCTGTGATAGAGTTAAGTCAGAGCAATCTGAGCTCCGTAACTTGAAAGCATCGCGAATTGCGAAGAGCAATAACATCTTTTATTTCGAGGCTATTACATGGGGCGAGTAAATCCGGAGTTATAGAGCAGAGATGCTTGCGCTCGGTCGCAATTCGCGGAGCCCTGGTGTAACTTCGACGGAAATTGCGAGTGACTGACGCAGAGTGCCACATTATGAAGACAATTCGATAAGTGATGGGCCTTGTCCTCACACTCATCAAGACAGCGTCTAATTCCCGTTTATCTGTGTCGTATACAAGTATAGTGTTAAAAACTCTTTCACTGGTACATGTGCATGTATTGGTATCTGAGACACTTGCATGAAGAGACACTTCTTACGAGTCGACATACTAATAAAACGCAAAAAAAATCCATGTCATTTTTTTAGTCAAATAGGATAATTATTCCATGTCACGAAGCAGAGATAGAATCATGCAGAGTGAAAGTGATCCCTGTACACTGTAGCTCATATCAGAGGGAACAAAGAAGTTTGCCCACAGATATTCGATATGGTACATCACGATAGGTTGATATATTGACATATGGAAAGGCTCGCTGAAAAACCTTAGTCGCATTGTTCTCTTGCAATGTGACTCGCACTGTCGTTTATTTTCGTTTATCCGAAAGCACATTCTGGGAATTTTCATCGCACAAACAGTTTGAAACTAACGATAATTTAGACAACTGATTAAATCTAAGGGCTACGATATCCCGAAAATCTTTGTTATATAATGTGAATGCTGTAAACGCTGCGTGCCTCAGCGATAGATGGTTGTAAACATGCTTATTGACTATAAGAGTCAACCAGACCAAATAACGCAAAGACTGCTCTTTTTTGTGGAAAACAATCTGTTAGAAAACACGGATATAATACCGAGTTCAAATCACGGTGACGAGGAGAATTTGCCAGCGAACAGAATAAACGGATTTTGACTTCAAGGATTTTGTCTTCAGTGATTTTGACTTCAGTATTTTTGACTTCAGTGATTTTAGAAGCATAATAAGGACTACCAGGGCGCAGTGGACACCTACACTCATATCGGGGCACCTTTTATGATTATGGAACCTCTTCTACAGGGCTGAAAAGAAACTTAAAAGCGGAAAACCAAGTCACAATAATATAAAAAGAGTGTGACATCATTGAAATCTAGCAGCAATCAGAGGAATATCAAAAATAAGAATAAAAGCGCTCATGGTGGGGTATTGGGCACCAGCAGTAACTGAAATTCAGTTCAGAAGTATTCCACATTTTCGTGAAGACTGAAAAGAACACCAACAGTTAAGACTTGCTCATTAAGCAATACAGGATATAAGACATTGACGCTGTTAATCCTGCAGGATTTGACATCAAACCCCTGTGAAGACATGTCATCTGTCATGTGATATGAAGTAATAAGACTCCCTAGTTACAGCAAAATTACTGATAACTCCCCATCATACTATATTGTGATGTCATAGCACAGGTCGAATAAGAATTATCAGGAAGGCCTTAGCGTTGAATATATGATATCGCTGCCCGAAAAAACAAGAGTTGAGGGTTGATATGCGGTAGAAACGACAGCGCAGGAGTCTTCGTCGGGTTGGCCATCGGCGGTGCGCCAAAGAACTTTTTTAATTGGGCTGTGTAACCTTCAGAAATCCACAAATGTTGAATAACTAACAAAACAGAAAACTCTATATCAAGGTGCCTTTGTTGGAAAAGTATCTTCAAAATCCGAAATTTCACGTCAGGTTGTTGCACATTAATAAGCGTCTACCGCTGCATTAACTCAATATAGCTGCATAGTTTGGTGGTGAGTCGAGCGTCCCCGTGACTGTGACAAGATGGGATACGAAACCCCTAGTCTCAATGTAACTGTAGGTCCGCCAGGAGTCCAACCAAACATGGACCTCTGGCAACTGATCCTCATGTCAGCCGTGTTCGGATTGTTCTTCAACTTGACTGCGATGGCCTTCAATTATATCAGGAGAAATGTCTACAGGGATCAGGTAGGAGAACGTGTTTGTTTTCTTTGGCGTATGTAAGTGTGTGCGTTTATTTGTATGGGGACCAATGCGCGTGCGCGCGCGCGTGTGTGTGTGGTCTTTTGCTTACACGCATGAGAGAGAGAGAGAGAGAGAGAGAGAGAGAGAGAGAGAGATTGGTGTGCAAACATTAAAGTTTAGATATAGTTGTTGAAATGACTGTAACTGGTCTTCGTGATTCCATCCTCATGTGCCTATTTAAAAGCATTATTCTTATTACCCAGCATAGGTAACATACAGTATATTCACAGTTTCATTATATATATATATATATATATATATATATATATATATATATATATATATATATATATATATATAATCACAACTAGGCGCTTTAAGTATTCCATAAACTTCTGAGGCAAAAAATATATAATTGAAACCCTTTTCTTTGTGGCAGGATAACCTGGATACGGTGTTCGACGCCGGAGGTCGCGTGTCTGTTGGGTTGACGGCCACCACCATTGTGTCCCAGTGGATTTGGGCAGCCACTCTGCTCCAGTCGTCAGCCGTGGCGGCAATGGTAAGTCGATAAATAATAATAGCAATACTGTAGTTTCAGAGGTGTTTATTAAAATTGAGATACATGCAGAGGACTGACCAAAGTATTGCTCCCTGATGCTTAAAGGTGAACAAAAGCTGGTTCTGTAAGGTTTTTCCATTAGCATTTTATTGAAAACAGGTTATGTCAAGTTAGTACCCTTACTACAGGTTTATAGACCAGTGATGTGCCCTTGTACAATGCATGTTATAGTGTCAGTATTAATATTCTGTTGGATATCTACGTGAATATGACGACCATTCTTCTGTGCACAGCATGCTAACGGTTCAGTAATCTTTTGGGGCAATGTTGAACCAGGCTGTGAAGAAACTATGGGTTAGAGCGTTTCTGGTAAAGGGGCAATCCTTTGTCACATGATTTCCAATCTCATTCGAGAGGTTTTTAATGGGGTTCGCGTCTGGTGACTGGAATGGCCATTCTGCCCTGTTGATGCCAAAAAGTTTAATTATTTTCACCAGTTTTGAATATATTGCAATGAAATTTGGGATAATTTAGGAAAACGAAACTTGAAACAAATGCTGAATCTCACGGATATTTCTTATGTGCAGCAGACAGGTTCCTGCGTCTGACAGTTTTGACACCTGCCAATGAATTTCTGATTTGATAATAATATTAAAACCGTTTAGCCTTCGCACTAGAAAATATTCAGGATTGCCAAATAATAAGGTATCAAAAATCTTTGCAAATTTTCAGCTTGTGAACTGTTTAAGTTATTTGAAATAAGTAACGTTTTTATTTTCGAGCCACTCGATACAATGACAGTACTAAGACCAAGAGGCGACCACTAAGGAGGTTCTAGTTTAAGTAAATGTGATAGATACAAAACGAGTTGGCGAGCTGTACGTGAAATATTACGAGTGGATTGGTGAACCGCAGGCGATACAATTTACGTGTAATTTTTTACTTCACGTGCAGCTTGGCGACGTGTGTTTTATTTGACCTAAACCTTGGCCGCTGGTTGAGTAACACGCTTCCCTTGCGATAATTACTCATACATGTTTATGGCCCACTATATACCCGAGGCCAGTGGAGTGTTGAGAATAATTTCAAGCGAAAATTAACGCAGGAGAAATAATTGCCTGGAATACGCAAGAGGCATTTCTGTCAACATTAAGTGAAAAATGTAGTTCCTGTGAAGGGTATGCAGGGTCTTCTCGTGATCACTTTGCCCACGCCTTGGAAGACAGAGAACGAGGGTGAACCCATGTCTTCGACACCTCTTTAAAATGCCCTTGCAATCTCTTTTTAATACAATAAAAAAGAAGGATCATCTAAGATAGTTGAAGATCCCATAGACAAGTCTGCGTTCAGTGAGAATGTAGCAATAGGAATATGAGCATGAAAGCAAAATACGCATTGTGTTACTTAACAGGCACGGATTCGTTCTGCGAGTGACTGACCTGGCGTTGATTATTTAAGCCAGTAACTAGAAAACACGTCAATGTGTATTTAACGAGTTCGTGACTTAGTTGAACAGCTCTTGACTTAAGACCTACATGTATGTGCAAAGGAGAAGTGGTTTTTATCAAGTACTGTGCTAAGTAAAAAAATATTGCTTGCGGGAAAAACGTTATAGGCAAGGAAATATTTTGTGTACCGAATAAACGCTTAAACGGGAAGAATAGTTATTCGGGTTCCAACGACCATGCATAGTCCTGAATTATTTCATAGTCCTGAATTATTTCCATAGCGACTGCCTGTTCGAATATGTGTGAAAAATAATCTTTTGGCAGCAGTAGTTAGTTACCATTCACATTTAAGCAATTAAACACCTGTTTTTGCTCACATTTTATTTATTTCATGATGTTACTAAACTTATCCAAAGTGGTACTATTCTGGGCACTAGATTTTCAGTTCTGAGTACAGTAGTGACTAGTTAGAGTGACTGTTAATGCTGAACGTTTTTCGACTTCTTTTCAACGTCAGACGTTTATTTTTAAAGACAAAATACTGAAGAAATTTTAATTGCTAGTTGAATGTTTCATAATTGTTATACATTTATAAAAATATTTTTCTGTCTGTGCTTTTCGGGTTTGAAGAAGTACTGTCAGAAAACATAAATGAAATAACCCACTATAATGAAAGAACCCTAATTGTTGATAATAGAATAGCATAGAATTTTCTGCTCAAAATATCAACAGAGCCAATTCTTATCTAAATATGTTGATGAAAAATTCACTTTCTCTTTGCATACAGCTTTAAGCTCACGACCATTTGAATCTAAAATAACCGTCAACCCAAACTTCCTTCGCGCATTGACGTCACAACTAAACACAATCGGCATATCGTGAAAGGAGAATTAGGCTCTTTTTTCATAAAGCAGTGCAGGTTTCTGTATCGCACCAGTTGGAGTAGTCTGATAGCTTAATAGCCTTGTAACAGAGCTTCCCTAACGGCGAAAGTATACCTTTATTCAATGAAACATTGTAGTTACATTGTAATGGTTTGTGGGAGGAAGTAACACCACCCCACTCTCGTGGCCTTATCACATCGATGGTAGCACCAGTCAATATGGTGCCATACAGTTACTTGTACTGCTCAAATGTGAAAAGGGTGTGACACACCAACAGCTTGTTTCGCAAAATAACTTGAGTCGATGTGACGACAACACGTCACTGGACGTTTTTTGTTTTTATTTTAATATTTTCATTTCCCATTCCAGTATGGCATAAGCGGCCCCTACTGGTATGCGGCGGGCGCTACCATACAGATTCTACTATATGCGATGCTTTCCGTCCAGTTGAAGGTAAACATTATATTTCCACTAATAGACGCGCATGGCTTTGATAATTACCATGTCCGTCCCATGGGGCAATTCAGTTCGTTTGGCACCAGATGACAGTGTTGCGTGCAGTTTACATTTGTCAACACCACTTTGTGGAGAACCGCTGCCACTACTGTACATGTTGTTCTAGCGGCAAATGTCCCTCTTTATCGTTGTGAATTTAAATGACAAAATAAATAAATAAATAAATAAAAAGATGGACTTAAACGTGAAGAAAAAAAGATGAACATAATTTCCCATAAAGATGTTGGGTTACCATCAATCGCGCCTGTGCAAAGACAAAAGTCTTATGAAATCGAAAATATAACAATTTATGGTTCCCTGTATGTCACGTAAATTGCGTGTCTTCTGTCTTCTGTACACCGTCAGGCCAGAATCATGTGCAAGCGCAATGTTTACCTTAGATAAGCAGGCACTGAAGGCCGGATCGATTAATAGTAATAAAGTTGCGCTGAACCGCCTATAAATCCAATTTCCCGAAAATAGAATAGCAAACAAAAGCACTGTTGTTAAAGGGATAACAACTGTTCGCATGCGATTCGTATTCTACAATAAACACATTGTAAATAATTCATAGATGTATGATTAAATTCCATTTAACTACCAAAACAGCGATTGGCGCAATTATTCTGAAATCTGTGCTTGACATCAGACCAAGTGGACCTCGTCGATGGCTATACCTCGCAGTAATCTCTTAACAAACTATTACAAAAGCCCAAACTTTAAAAAAACATGGGCCAACTTTGAATGTCGAAATGGATCAATTAACCATTGGCAAGTTAAGAAAAAGCGTCGTGTACCCCAGGAAAGTCCCTTTTTCAACAAAACAAACAGTTTTTATCCCTTTTCTGGCTGTCACTCAAATAAGATGTTAATCAACATTTCGCATTTTATTCAAACAAAGGTACGTGCGCCAGGAGCGAAGACATTTCTTCAAGTGATAAGGGCACGTTTTGACAAGAAGACCCACATTGTTTACTGTATGTTCGCCCTCACCACAAACGTCATCGTTACTGCTATGTTGATGTTGGGTAAGTATTAGTACGGTAATGGCACGATCATCTCAATGGGCAAATCTTTGCAAATATTCAGATACATACTGTTTTTTGTTTTCAGTTTTGTTGCTATCGCTTCATGAAAATGTTCTAATTTTAAGGAAGTGTGCCTAAAAGTACAGTTAAATTTGTAAAATTCAGAATTTTCCCCATTACTGTAATACTCTATGTTCAGCGACTGAACGGGACAGACGTCTGAATTTTTTAATTGCCATCGATTTTCGCTTGCGACAAAAGCCTTTTTCTCAACCCACGATAAAACATGGCTCATGATAAAAAAATAGCAGTCCAATTAATGAATAATAATAAAGACATCACTAATGTTTCAAAGCAATACTTGCTTTATTTACACGTAAGTGGACAACCATTCATGGATTTATTTTGCACTGATATTCTACTCTGAAACCGGCCCTGATGGTTCCCTTGAAAATGCATGCAAGTTTAATCACTTGCCTATTTTTTTTTACTATAGGTGGCGTTGCAGTCCTGAAGAGCCTTGTCCATGATCTCAGCACAGAAATGGCCACGCTGTTGCTGACGGCTGTCATAGGGTCATACACAATGATTGGGGGTCTGGGGGCCACATTCTATGTGTCTTATTTCAATACGGGCATTATATTCATCACGATGTTATCCTTTATAATGAAAGTGTACGTGGACCAAGACAACGAACAAAATCCACTAGGTATAGTTACATAAATATATATATATATATAATGCAAAACAAGATCATTTTAATGGATTGTGATTTGATTATTAAAACAAGTATAGCTATATGGTATCTATTTTATATTATTTGGAAATATGGATTTGCATGTCCATCTTTTCACTAATTATCAGAGTTTGTTAAAATTTACTTTAATATATAAGACGGAATAAAGGTACGATTGCAATTCGACATGGTGTCATTTGAATGTCTGTTGTTTTATTAAGTGATCGATAAATGCTATTTTTATATTCTTCATTGTATCGCAATATTTAAAAGCACGAATTGAGAGATTAAGAATTAATCTTTTGATTATATTCAAAAACATGTTTTGAGTGTTCTTTATTTTCTAGGTTCAGTAGAAAAAGTGTACCATTATCTGAACAGAAGTATGGGGCCTGCAGAAAATGAAGATTTCAGTTTTTTAACGTTTCGCTCCTATTCTGGTCTCACATTTGGAATAATTAACATTGTTGGTATGTTAACAAAGTACTTGCATTGCACTTCTTGTTTGTGATTTCCAAAATGAGCAATATTGAAGAAATAAAATGAATATACTAGTTTACTGTTTACTCATGATGAAATATGTGAACTGCATACTGTAGACTCATTGCGTTTCGGATACTGTTTTGTTAGTGAGTCAGTTAAGTTGAACAAAGTTGGTAATGCTGAAACAATATTCAAGTCCATTCAGATATGCAATATTTAAACTAAATCATGCTTACGGCATATGGAATACTTTCAGGAAACTTCGGCACCGTTTTCGTCGACCAATCATATTGGCAGAGCAGTGTTGCTGCTAGACCAAAACAAGGCGTATGGGGATTCCTTCTTGGGGGACTCACTTGGTTCTCAGTGCCGTTCTCATTTGCTACAACAATGGGTTTAGCATTCATAGCGCTGGTTGAAAAAGAAGGCTCTGAGTTGCTGTCTTCTTCTCATATTAAAGCAGGTATTGCTGTCTCTGATCTGAAGTCAGATACACTGGTTCTTACAAAATTCGGTTTCAATTACGGTGGTGTGTATAAATATTGGATCATTTTGCTTAGTGGACAAATAGAATAGAATAAAATAGAATGCAAGCCAGTGCGACTTAAGTTACAATTTTTTATTATCTTGTTTATTGGACAAACGAATAGAATAGAATGCAAGTCAGTGAGACTTAAGTTACCTCCGTAATGTGTACTTATCATGGGTACTTATCATGAATAAGATCTGTAATACTTCCTGTCTTGTTTTCAGGTTTGGTACCACCCCTGGTTGCTCAAAAGGTGATGGGGTCAACTGGGGAGACAATGGTAATCGTCATGATTATGATGGCTATCATTTCCACTGGATCAGCTGAGGTTATGGCCGTGACGTCAATACTGGTGTATGATATCTACCAAGTCTATATTAAGGTATGTGATGGTTCCAATATTTTATATTGGTACATTGTATACAACATATAACCAATATAATTCAAAAGTATATGACCGGTATACAAGGCAATGACAAACCAAATCTATATCAAAGTTTATGTGATGATCTCTAGATTCCTTTTGGTTTACACGATACACCTTAACTTTATCAAGGCATATGCTGAGTTTTATATGCCATACAGGTGTATAAGAAAGACCTACTCTACTTGTATATCTAGGTGTGTGATACTGGTTTGTACAATTCAATATATATATATATATGTATGAGGTGTATATATTTAGAAAACTTATATCGTTTTGGTAATTGGATTTGCCCACCTCGTGATTTATTAAGGACATGCCAATAATAACTTGGTATAATAACAGTCTACGAGTAATTGCTAGTACATGTAACACGTCTAAAAGACTTGATAAATCATTTTAAATATTGCAACAAGCGTGTTACATGTGAATATGATGTGTTCCAGCCTTTCAGGGCGGTGTTGGACGCCAACTCATGCATACTATGTGGACGAGCACGTGGTCGACTAGCTCATAAACAGGACACGTGCAACTGCGAGAGCATCACTCACTGCGCAGACTGCGAAGAAGATAATGCGTGAGTATCCCGTCGTCCAGGGATTATATAGCAAAATGATATCTTTCTTGGAAGTTTTTACAGTGTCCTTCAAACACCAGAGAATTTCCAGAATTGCAATCTAAAACCAGTTTTTCATTTATAAGCTTCTTACTTTACGGCACTCTTGTGTAGGGAATGGAGAAGAAAAAATTTCACTCGTTTCGATAGAAACAGAAATTTAAAACTCTAAAACGGGTTTGTAAATTTATTTTTCAACAATTTTGGATATGATATAACCTAAGGTTTTTTTTAACGTCCAGAAATTATTTTCATTTTGGTTGCATATGTTTATTTATTTTGCTATATGTAGGTCTAGCGCTCATTTCGTGAGGGGTCCCTCTCACAAAGAAACTTAAGACTGATAATCTGGCAATATGGATTTAAAAAATGAAATACGGGATAAAATCATATACCTACACGTATCAGTATCACATTAAATTAACATGTTGATGATGCAAGTAATCATGAGAATCATGATTGGGAAAGGGCTAAAGTTTTCTGTTGCTTTTGGACCCCATACCCATCCCATTTTCTTCTTTGAACTTGAACCACGTCCTTAAATTTACCCTTGACGTTGATGAGGCCATTTGCTGTGCCCTCCTTTTAAACTTCACCATGACCTTTTGGTTTCTTTGTTACAGAAACCGGGAGTCTTGTAAACGGGCCTTGAAGCCGGATTTCAAATGTCGTATCCACGGGAATTTTAAGAAGTACCACGAATATCTAGGTCGTTTGAAGAACTGGTGCATTACGTGGACAACTGTAGCAATCATCCCCCTCACGATGTTCTTGGATGCTTTAGAGGTGGGAGTACTCTTTGGTATTTATAAAGTACGAGTAAATACAGTAGGGGATTATGTCTCAGGCAAAAGGGTCAGGAAGTACACATGTAGAAATTGGATTGCACGTCTGACCACGCGTCCTTTATGCGTAGCTATCAGCATGTTGTAATCCGAAATCAAAATTTTTAAAAAATTTGATCAAATATATAACCAGAATATTTACTCATTCATTGTTATCCTTTACACATAGGTCAGCCTGAATTGGGTGTATCTCTTTATGGGCATTCTGATAGGCTCAGCAGTATTACCGATAATTCTGGCGATGTTTTGGGAGCGTCTGACGTCAAAAGGAATGTTTTTCGGTGCCTTATCGGGAACGTGCCTTGGGACAGGAAGTTGGCTAATAGTGGCAGCAACATATGGCGGTGGTCTTCAGGATTTTCGCGAAAGTACAGGTGAGGACATGAATATTACACTATCGATAGTGGACAATAGGTATTTACCATGGCCAGTACATGTAGATGGTGAACATTGCGCCAGCACTGGGTTCATAATGTCTTTCTCCTATCGCACGCACACACACACGCGAGCACATGTAGCGCACGCACACACAAAACAGAGCATATGAAACAGAGAATGAGCTGTATTAATATCGTTATATACAATATCAGGATGTGCTTGCTTTTTGGTTACTCAAAGAATGGTTATTTTGTTTTCGTAGTTTTATGGACGGCATGAGTCTAGAGCCAATGCCTTGTTACCAATTTCAATATTGATTTAATATATATCTTATTCTATCTATCTATCTATCTATCTATCAATCATTAATATATATATATATATATATATATATATATATATATATATATATATATATATATATATATAGAGAGAGAGAGAGAGAGAGAGAGAGAGAGAGAGAGAGAGAGAGAGAGAGATTTCTCATTCGTTTCGTTTCTCCCCGCATAGGAAAAGAATTCAGCATGTTGACTGGAAACTTGGTGTCTTTATTGACCGGGGCATTTGTGACGGTCATTGTTAGCGTGATAGGGAGCAAACAGCAAAGCGATGCGTCCAAAAAAGAAACCTGGGAAAACACTCGGGATATCGACAATCCCTTGAAGCCGTGGGCTGAGACTTACGTCAGGTAGTGTGATATGAGGGGAAACCCCTCGGGCTGTTGTTTAAACTGTTTTAGCAAGTGACAATCAAAGCAGACATTAAGAGAATGAGATTGAGAGTCAATTGCTGCTACATGACATTTGGTGGCATTGATGAGTTCTTTTCTATTTAGTCTGTGCTGACCTGTGTTGA
This sequence comes from Lingula anatina, assembly GCF_001039355.2. Next base: position 170,514 of record NW_019775626.1, on the reverse strand, counting down.
ACTGTGTTTATAACGGCGACGCATTGGCCGGAAGTGCATTTTGGTGTTTTTTTTTTTTTTTTTGCCGGAACAGTGCCTCTCAAAATTTCACTTTAGAACTTTATTGATAATTTGTCTTCACTTTAGAACCACGAATACGAGTCTGTGTTTCGCCATTCAGTATTAAACACAGTTATGTTTTGTTGTCATTTTCAGAGAACTCGGAATGCAAGGTGCCCACCGTATAGACAACAGGCCATCCCTGGAAGACGTTACCAAGACCTTCACTTTGGCAAAGAAACTATCAATATGGGGCTCTGTGACCCTTTCCGTAGTGTTTATCCTGATATGGCCAGCAATCATGGCTACCCTGGGCAGTTTAGATCTACATCTTTTTCGACTATGGGTAAGTGTGCGCATGTCAGTTTTCTCTAGGTATGATATAGGCTAGAGGAGCTAAGATATGTCAAATAGGGGCTTGGCCTTTTATGGATTTATTTTTATTAATTTATGTAGTCTTATGTACATGTAGCCTTTGTAAAATACTATATGGCTTATTGAAGCTTTTTGCAGGTAAGAATACATAAAACTTGTTTTTGGCGTCATGTTGTGTTTTTTCTCCCTGTCTCCCACGTTTTCTTTTTTCTTGAAAACTAGTTGGTTGTTAACATGAGTGAGTTCTGGGCGGCGACATGGCCCCTCATAACACACGGATATGGCTATGCAATAATATATCAGAGTACATCATTTCTCATATTGTATTTTATTTGCTAGATGTAGTATATATCACTTGAAGAGAAAGGGACTGGAAAAAAAAGAAATTAAATCTGATATAAACAATTGTCTCGAGCTACTGTAATTGCGTGCATGTGCACGTTTGAAACAAGTGCGTTCATCCTTCTTTTCTTGCTGCACTTTGTAAACCAAGTGTTATTAACTGAGTGTAAAATCATATTTCTGTCATATGCCATATGTTTAAAGATATTGTTTTGGGCGGGAGATTTTGTGTGTTGTACATGTACAGTGTAAATGTACAAATCATGGTGTGGGACAGTGAATAACTCACAACATTTTATAAACCAAGTGTACATTGTATAATCATACTTGGATTGTTGCCTTTCAGTTCTTATATGTTGAATAAAACTGGTTTTATATTTACTTTTAAGAATGGTGTAAACTGAAATTTGTTTCTTTCGACAGGTCATCACTTCTATGGTGTGGGCCTTCTGCGCAGGCGCATTTATCCTCATTATGCCATTGGTCAACGAGATTTACGAGATCAGAAAGACGGTCCATTCCAACAAGAGGGTCAACGTCACAAGGTCAAGCAAGGAGAGGCGTAACACAGATTGGCAGCCGCCATCGAATGATTTCACCAAAGCGGGTTGTAGTATTGAGCTGGGCGGGGAAGAGGAAGAGGTGGGCGTGGATGCATCGTATTCCGACTGTAGTGCATCGGCGGTATTCTAGACAGCTGGGCCAATGTCTCCAGGGCCCAAAACAGAAGAAGGACCTGGTTTTAATTTAGTTGCGGAGTCACGCTGAAGAAGACTGCGTGGCCTTTTAATTTAGCGCCACCGTGATGTTGTTAAAAAGGTTAAAAGATAGTGCACCCGATTGTTTTCTAAATGGTTAATGCGTAAAATTTTGGTATGTTCAAAGCACATCGTGACTTTTATCGTTGCCTTTGACCAAAGACTGGAGGAAGGCTGAGGCGGTGGTGTTTCAAGGGGTGGGGTTGATTTTATATATATATATATATATATATATATATATATATATATTCTTTTCTCACGGTCCAGACAACGGCCAGGTAGATGATAATATTTAATAAGTCATTTCTTTACACAGCCTAGTTGGTACAATGTACTTTACGACAGTTCGAAGGGCCGCCCATTTGATAAAGAGATGGCGTACACGGTACATTTAGCGTCAGTGCCGACCATGAGGGTCCCATTGGGGGGGGGGGGGGAGTGGTCACAGTTCACGGGAAATAAAAAAAGTCCGTCCTCCATATAATTATAATGATGGTTAGGGTTAGTCTGACGTAAGTGGGTCAAAATCTAGGGCGAGGCTCACCTGTACATGAATGGGATACGGACTCGCTGTCATATTGACAACTGTCAAACTGGGATAAAGTCCACAGTACTGCTGCTAATGATTTCATGCATCCGATCGAAATATTTTATATTACTAGTACCCTGGTCAGCACTGCGGTCGTTTGTCGTACATATTTGTGTGTGTGTGTGTGTGTGTGTGTGTGTGTGTGTGTAACCGTAGTTGGTCACAAATGGACGCAGTACAAAAAATATACATATTGTAGGAAGGAAAAACGCAAAAGCCAGGATCGAGAGAGAGAGAGAGAGAGAGAGAGAGAGAGAGAGAGACGGTATTACGTAATGGACATTTACGTAAAGTGTGTGTATATATACATATTTTTTTCCCAAAAACTAGAGGAGACATTCTCCGATGAAGGGATCTTGTGATATATTAATTGATACATCTGAACTTTTTTTTGTCATTCGGACAAACTGTTCTTAGATGAATTTATTGTGCTTGGTTGTACAGCATTATTGATTGCATATTGTCTGTTTTTTAATCAATATCCTGTTGTAATGTACCCATTTAAATACTATGTTTAATTTACATGTTATGTTAATAAAGGATATCGTTACCTTAACTACTGTATCAATTTGCTGAATATCATTGTACTTACGTTGCACAACATATCGCCAATATTCCATCAAATATTCAGTATGGGGATCTTTATTTACCCTGCATATTGAAGTGCAAATGTTTCGAAGTTTTCAGCAGATATGTTAGAGGGTCCCATTGGGGGAGGGGAGGGGGTGATCACCGTACCCAGGAAATAAAATCATCAATTCACAAATCACAGTAAAAAATACTTTATTCATATCTCACTGATAATGCGCGTCGAAAACCCTGAAAATCACAAATCACCGGGTATAATGACTTCGTTTCTCGAAGGGCGGAGACTAAAAAGCCGCATTCACGTGTCACCGAATGGGGTGCTTTACGGATTGCACTAAATGAAATGAACCTTTCACGCATCTCGTGAAATAAATGTGGGTTTCACGGGTAAGGAAAATACCAAACAAGACCCTCCCATGTGTATGATAGAATAGGTGAAAAGAAAAATCCTCAAAAACGTAGTGGTCATGAAGGGAATCCTGATCCTGTCTTAATTCTATTATTACCTTTTATACACTTTTCGACACTTTTACCCTTTAAAAAATGCCCAAATTTAAAGAAAAATATTCTTCAAAACTAGGGAAGGTGGCGTTCTTTGCACGTTTGTAGGTGACAATCGGAAATAGGATGTTTAAGTAAAAATTAACGTTAAAGTTATAATTAAATGAGATTTTCATTAGAAAAAAAAAAAAAAATATATATATATATATATATATATATATATATATATATATATATATATATATATATATATATATATATATATTTTTTTTTTTTTTACAAATTTTGGGGTGGGGAGAGACACGACATGCTTCTCGTAATTTTTGTTGATAGATGTCTCGTGTGCCTTAACCTAAGGTCTTTCCACTAACAATTTTTTTTTTAATTGTCCCAATTACTCTCCTCTGAACGATCTTGGAAGTTCAGCCCCCCTCGACAGTTGCGTTAGAGAAGACATTACGAAACATTACCTCCATTGGTAATATTTGGAAAGATTAAATTTGAAAGAGTTCATTTAAACTCTGCAGTACTGCAGTAGGTCTCTCTTGCACACCTAAAAAGTAACAATAATAAAACAACACCATATCAAATAGTCTGTATAACGCTTTTACTGGAATTCAACGCTAGATGGTGCTACACCAGATATGCAAGATAGCCCCTCAAACAAAAATCGCGTGTCTCACCCGACACATTCTTTGCTTTCACGTTTCGTAAAATGTAAATAAGAAATCACATCACATCTTACACATTCTGATTATATACAAAATTGTGAGAGCAAGTTTCCTCCAACCAACACAATCTTGCTATCACATCTAACGCAATCAAAATATCAAAATCACAGTTCTAGCAAAAATAAACTCGAATTTATCCCCCCTACAATTAGCACCTATAGACACTGGAGACATTTTTAAACTTTTGGAAAGAAAAGAAGTAACATCACAATCACTGAATGGCAAATAAATTATCACAAATTTTGGAATTAAAATAATTTTCCTTCAATTCAGTAGCCTCAGCAAAGTTATAGATAAAAAGTGAGTTTGTATAAAAAGAGTTACAGTGGTGTTTTGTACAACTTACAAGAGGAAAAATCAAATTAAGGGTATCATTTATATTTTCAAGCAGTTGTTTCGGAGGGCAACATAAATATGCTGCTCAACAAATGCTTTAAAAAATAAGGTCACATTTTGAGGAGAAGGAAATAAAAAATCACAAACAAGTAGAGCAAAAAAAAAAAAAAAAATAGTCACTGCATTTATGAAAAGACATGGACACCACCACCTGTACTTGTTCAACAACCAATGACCACTTTGGAAAAGTGATGCCAGCATCTTACTCACAGGAACACTCAAAGAACTTAAAACATTATTTGCAGCATATCTGCCACTGAAATGGCAGAATATAACAAAACAGAGTGACAAAAACAAAAAATGACACTTGGAGACATACAAAAGAACTCTATGGCATTTGGAGTTACATGTAGCTGCTTTTAAATATGATAATTTTTGTAAATTGTAACCAAATGAAATGGTTATATTTCTTCTCAAAACAAATTTTTTTGAAAGTTAAAATCTGAAAGTATTAATCAAATGTGGATTATACCTTCAGTAGATATATCAAGACATAATTGTAATGATAATATTTACCAGTAACTCTCTGCCTATTAGCTTATGGATTTAGATACTTCAGTAAATAGAGCAGGGTATCCTAAATTCTGCTGCCAAAACAACCACCCTCCCCTCCCCACCCCACCGTTTTCTATAGCACTAACAAAAAACCCAATCTACCTTTAAACTTCAAGTTCCATCTAAAAGGGATAAAATCCTCCACAAGAAGGAAAAACATCCCATCCCTGATATAATATATGATATAATATAATGAGATTTTTCTCTAAAAAAGTTTGTGTGTGCATGCGTGTGTGTGTTTGTGTATGCATGTACACGCAATATTTATATATAACATTTTGGACTGCCAGTTCATTCACAAATCTTAATATTCAATTGATGGCCTTTGATTTAAAGTTTATAATTATTTTCTGAAAAACAAATAATCATTTTCACCAGTATACGTATACTAATGCATAACTAGCAATAAATATTTCAATTTTTTCTGGTATGATTTACAACATATACATAGAGACAGATATTTCAAATGCCATAATACTGGCAACCCTGAATGTGACTCCTTAGGGAATCCTCCTGGTAGACACAATATACACAACTCCTTTTTTACATTTAACAAGAAGTTAATATGGTGAAACCCCACTGGTGTCAAAGAGATGAGTTATCGTTTGGGTATTCCACCACGCCCTCTTCCTCGCCCCCTCATTGGAAGTTTGGACTTTCCTTTATTTACTCCCCCTGAAACAAAATAATAATAAAAAAAAATGTTCAAAGAATGAAAAAGAAGGTTTTTAATTGAATCTTGTGTTAGGATAACAGACGAATGGGAAAAAATAACTTTTTTTTTGAAGAAAGTTTCATTTTGGTGGGAAAGTTTCAGATAGGAAACCTTTGAGACTATGTAGTGTTCAGATCTTGTGAGAAATTACAATACACCTTCTATCAGGGCAAGAACATGAGATATTTGATGTCGACAGGCAGATCAAAGACATCAAGAAAGGAGCAAGAACCATTATTTCTTCCATGGAATTTTTAACAAAAATATTTCTCTTTGCCAACTCATGCTCATCAGTCCCAAAGCCACAAAAAAACAAAAAACAAAACAAAACAAAAAAACAAAACAAAAAAACAAAAACAAAAAAAAAAAACAATCATCTCAAAGCCGTAGTATTTACCTGCTTGTTTCCCTGCCTTATTCAAAGCCTGCAGCCTCCTGGGGTTGTGCTTGCAGCCGTCTTTTCCCATGAGATGGTTCTTCCAGCCCTCCTCTCCCTGGGGGATATTTTCATGACACAGGGGACAGTGACTCTGGTCAGCAACCGCAGCTGAAACATGACAGGAACCGTGTTCATTAAATTGACAAACTTAAACATTTAGTAGGTTTAAAAATAAAAATGATTGAGATTGGAATGCAGGGTTACACAATTTAGCCTCAATGGGCTGTATGGGTTATAAAACACAGATGTGATAAGATCTTTATCTTCAACATGACTAGGAGCATGAAAAAGTAATTTTTTACGCATCTTAATTATGTCTCTGTTCCAAAAGTTGCCAGCGTGTTCAATTAACAAATAAGACATTAGTTAAAGGTGATAATATACATAATGATGGCACAATGCAAAATAGAGAAGTTTCTAAGAAAACAGGAAAATGTGATACAATGTGAACAATGAAAAATTAGTTCCAGGTGATAATCCTCTTAATGATGGCACAATGCATAATATAGAAGTTTCTAAGAAAACAGGAAAATGTGATACGTGCAAAATACATGGCAGTTACTAAGACTTCATACTGCGTAATAAAGTTAAGATTAATAATGAAAACAAAATTTGTAGTTCAAGTCAATATTAAACACAGTGTTATGCTAATTAGAAAAGGTGATTTCATGTGAACTAATCCATGACTGAAAACTACGCAATCTAGGTTTCCAAGAAACGAAATAATGAGACACTTGCAACTATCAAGCCCTTGTTCCAAATTTACATTAATTATGAGAAAATTGACTGAATTGGCAAGACTAAAAAAAAAAAAAAAAAAAAAATTCAGAAGTTTTCCAACTGTATTAAAAGGGTAAATGCCATGACAAATATGTTGTAAAGTTTAAAAAAATTCAACAACATGGCATGCCTAACTAAGTGATATATTATTCAAATTCCTAAACAACAAAGTGAACATGTTCACAATTAAAATGTTTTTAAAATTTAAAAGTGTCATTAACTACACTGCATTTTCAGCTGTAGAAGACTACAAAAATCAACCATGTGTAAAATTGCAAAATACATGCCATAACAAGCACCTGCACTAAAATTACACTTAAAAGAAACAGCCCTTAGATGCCACAATAGCCAACTTGAGAAACTTACCATTACAAGTTTTGTCTTTGATGTGTTGATCAAATTCTGTATTTGGAATGGCCTCAGTACATCTGGGGCACTTGGAGAAATTGCCCTTAGCCTCACACTCTGATATTTGATGCTCTGTAAAACTGGCAATTTCAACAACCTGTAAATAAATAAATAAATAATAAATAAATAAATAAACAAATAAATAAATAAATAATGAAAAGAACAACAATAATTTTACATAAAAAATAATCAAAGGATTCTGAGTGTTTGGCGGTTACAAAGTGATGTTTAGGGTATCTGAATGGGTTCTTAAGCAATCTCTCTTGGTCTCCATCCTTTGTTACCCTGGTATAGGTCAGTCAATTGGTTGTGGGGGGTGTGATGGTTAAAATAATCAAAGAGGTGCAGACTACCTCCAGCTTATGAACCACCAGCACTGAAGGAAGGGGAAGAAAAACAAAATTTTACCTGTTTGCAGTCAGTGCAACGTTTTAACATGGGACAGCTCTTCCAGTAGTGGACATCTAAGCCTTCCTCAGTGAAAGCTTCATCTTTCTCTCCACAAAATATACAAGTCCTAAAAAAAAAAAAAAAAAAAAGTGATATTACATGTATGGCAATTAAGACAATAACTTGATCTAATCTATGTGGAAAATGATGTGAAAATGATATATATAGCAATAACATTATTGTGGAGGTTTTACTTGTGGAAGAGAACTACAACGAAGACTACTTTTCCATTTTGCTGTTATCATGTGAACTCAACAGGAAAGTTCTAATTTTATATATATATGACTTTAAAAAATACAATATCTCAAAAATTCATTATTTTCCCCATTGAAAAGACTGAGTTATGAATGTATTTTAAATTTGGGTGTGCAACTGTAGAAGCTAAAAACCAACTAGAAAAAATTTTTTGAAACGGCAAGTAATGTTATTGGAAAGGCCCTTACCCCCATTCATTCCATTTATCTCAATAGGGTTAAAAATAAAACAGCTTCCATCATGACTGATACCACTCATCCAGCTCATACCCTATTCATATTTTTTCCCATTAACTCTAGGCTTTTAGTTTTTAAGGGTATATATTAAAGATCGATATGAAATCCATTTTAGAGGCAAAAGTTTGTCAGCTTTGGAACATTCTCATATTAGATATGGATGGAATTTCACTCACACTAGAACAAAAAAAAAAAAAAAACTGGGAAATACTTGTTTTTGTTATTTTGTTATATTTAAGTCTGACGTATAGTGTATGACGTAAACTTCAAAAAGAGACATTTAAAACTCAAAAACAAGAATTACAGAAACGTCCTTTTTCCCTTTTTGATATTGGTTACGTAAGGTCTGACGTACATTAGGTGTGTCTTATATTCACATATTTGTAAATTCACACATTGGGTTTAGCAAAATCTTATTTGTTTCATTGTTTCCTATCACACATACACATTTAAAAAATAACAATGAAACTTTTTCCAAGAATTAAGCTAGTGTAGTGTTCCTTTTTAACATACCAGGTATTGGCCCTCTCATCAGTATATATGTTAATTCACATACCAATTAACTCCAAATTTACTACTTCACACATTGCATTAAGCAGCAACTGTTTTTTTCTCAATCATTTTGTAGCACACTTACACATTTGCAAAATAACAATTAAACTTCAAAAAAAAAAAAAAAAAAAAAACAATTAAATTTTTATTTCTTTTGTTAATGACCCTTCTCCCATCCCTTTCCCATACTATATTCCTTTCATCTAGAGAATCCAAACTTTTTAAGACTACAGCTTAACTGCAACTACTATTGGTAACTATTGCCCCATTCATAATAGGTGATGGGGTACTTGATCTGCCAACTAAATATGGCCATCCAAAAGTTCAAAAGCGATGCTGCTGATTTCTGATGGTCTCCCTGTTTCCACACTCGCCATCGCTGCAGGGGCCTAGTAATCAAACCTTGGAGCAGAGGTTTAATCCGTTTAATGGGCCTTGTGGAGTCCGGGAGACCATCAGGAATCAGCAGCATCGCTTTTGTACTTTGGACAGCCATATTTAGTGGGCGGATCAGTAAGTACTCGGATCAGTAAGTACTCGGATCAGTAAGTACTCGGATCATCCATTCTGAACAGGGTCTATTACTCACTTATCAATCTGGAAGAGTGTTGAAGTGTCATCCTCTTCGGGTGGCGGTTTGACTTTGGGCTTGGCATGTGGCGCCCCCTTTGGCTTCTTTTTCTCATCCTTGGGAACAACACTGATATGTATATTGATGTCTCCGCCAAGCTTGTTAGGCAGCTGTGCCCCCCGTGTTAGTAGAGAATCGAAGAAGCAGCATGTGCCATGCAGGCAGGGGAAAATTGAACAAAAGAGAAACAAGACCAAACACAGTGTTAGAAAAGACACTCTAGTGACAAGAAAATTAGATAGTTAGCAAATATAATAAATGTGGTGACTGAATGAATTAATAAGCCACTGAATGCATGTATACAAATGAATAAAAAAAATTCAAGAATAAATAAATGTTAGGTATCATATCCGAGATCAATACTTATTTACAAAGGAATAGTAGGAAATAAAACGAAGTCAGTAATACACACACACGCACGCACACGTATGTTAGAAAATTATTAGTAATTTATTGTATTCATATCTTTAACATACTCTTAATGAACATATACTATTTTAAGAACTCATGAAATTAAATCTACTAGAATTTTTTTTAAACACTGTCTGAATAAACTATTATTATATTCATAATAATTATTGTTATTACATACCTTCACATTGGTTCCACCCTTCCCAGTATCTTCAGCAGGCTAAAATTAGAAGAAAAAAAATCAAGCTGTCAACAAAGAGATAATAAGTTTTCTTGCAATGTAATCTAGGAAATATAATTCATCTCTGCTATTTACTTTTGCACTTTCCCATACCTAGATCTAGCAGGATTGTTCTATCTCCCAGGAGGATTCTTGCTAAATTACTCTCAGCTTAAGCGGCTTAGATGTCTGGCATGTATACTGGAGCTGCTAAGTGATAGTTAATTACCCCCAGTAGGCGTGCCACTTAAGCTGAAAGCAATTTAGCGAGAATCCCCAGGGAGATGGACTGATCTCCCTGGAACGATCTAGGTATGCAGACAGGGTCTTATTTTAGTGTGCATAGGACGGCTCGCCAAATCTCGCTAAACTCAGGGCATAAGAACCCTCAGTACCTGTGCAATGTTTTAAATAGATATTAAGGATGAAGATGACCAAGATATGGAGTTAGGCCGGGGGGGGGGGGAGGGGGGGGGGCAGGGGGAGAGATTAGGGGTATTNCAAGAACATTCATTTGAGGAAATGCATAAATTCATTTTGTTCAAATCTAATGAGTTATGATAATTATCCACATTGGTCTGATGTATGTTATATACTTTTAACCAAGTGTCTTTGTTAAAATCCCAGGGCTCTGCTCTCTCTCAGCATAAATGGAAATTCACACCAAGCTTTTACCAGGAATATGTCTATTTTAACAAAATTTTATAGGTGTATTTTAGAAAGTATTTAAACTTATGCAGTATTTGGTTTGGGTGTGCAACTGTAGAGGCTAAAAACCAACTAGAAAAAATTTTTTGAAACGGCAGGTAATGTTATTGGAAAGGCCCTTACCCCCATTCATTCCATTTATCTCAATAGGGTTAAAAATAAAACAGCTTCCATCATGACTTGATACCACTCATCCAGCTCATACCCTATGCATATTTTTTTCCCATTAACTCTAGGCTTTTAGTTTTTAAGGGTATATATTAAAGATCGATATGAAATCCATTTTAGAGGCAAAAGTTTGTCAGCTTTGGAACATTCTCATATTAGATATGGATGGAATTTCACTCACACTAGAACAAAAAAAAAAAAAAAAAAAAAAAAACTGGGAAATACTTGTTTTTGTTATTTTGTTATATTTAAGTCTGACGTATAGTGTATGACGTAAACTTCAAAAAGAGACATTTAAAACTCAAAAACAAGAATTACAGAAACGTCCTTTTTCCCTTTTTGATATTGGTTACGTAAGGTCTGACGTACATAAGGTGTGCCTTATATTCACATATTTGTAAATTCACACATTGGGTTTAGCAAAATCTTATTTGTTTCATTGTTTCCTATCACACATACACATTTAAAAAATAACAATGAAACTTTTTCCAAGAATTAAGCTAGTGTAGTGTTCCTTTTTAACATACCAGGTATCGGCCCTCTCATCAGTATATATGTTAATTCACATACCAATTAACTCCAAATTTACTACTTCACACATTGCATTAAGCAGAAACTGTTTTTTTCTCAATCATTTTGTAGCACACTTACACATTTGCAAAATAACAATTAAACTTCAAAAAAAAAAAAAAAAAAAAAAAAAAATTCATTCAAATTTTTATTTCTTTTGGTAATGACCCTTCTCCAATCCCTTTCCCATACTATATTCCTTTCATCTAGAGAATCCAAACTTTTTAAGACTACAGCTTAACTGCAACTACTATTGGTAACTATTGCCCCATTCATAATAGGTGATGGGGTACTTGATCTGCCAACTAAATATGGCCATCCAAAAGTTCAAAAGCGATGCTGCTGATTTCTGATGGTCTCCCTGTTTCCACACTCGCCATCGCTGCAGGGGCCTAGTAATCAAACCTTGGAGCAGAGGTTTAATCCGTTTAATGGGCCTTGTGGAGTCCGGGAGACCATCAGGAATCAGCAGCATCGCTTTTGTACTTTGGACGGCCATATTTAGTTGGCGGATCAGTAAGTACTCGGATCAGTAAGTACTCGGATCAGTAAGTACTCGGATCAGTAAGTACTCGGATCAGTAAGAACTCGGATCAGTAAGTACTCGGATCAGTAAGTACTCGGATCATCCATTCTGAACAGGGTCTATTACTCACTTATCAATCTGGAAGAGTGTTGAAGTGTCATCCTCTTCGGGTGGCGGTTTGACTTTGGGCTTGGCATGTGGCGCCCCCTTTGGCTTCTTTTTGTCATCCTTGGGAACAACACTGATATGTATATTGATGTCTCCGCCAAGCTTGTTAGGCAGCTGTGCCCCCCGTGTTAGTAGAGAATCGAAGAAGCAGCATGCACCATGCAGACAGAGGAAAATTGAACAAAAGAGAAACAAGACCAAACACAGTGTTAGAAAAGACACTCTAGTGACAAGAAAATTAGATAATTAGTAAATATAATAAATCTGATTGAATGAATTAATATGCCACTGAATGCATGTATACAAATGAATAAAAAAAGTCAAGAATAAATAAATGTTAAGTATCATATCTGAGATCAATATTAATTTACAAAGGAATAGTAGGAAATAAAAGGAATTCAGTAATGCACACACGCACGCACGCACACATGTATGTTAGAAAATTATTAGTAATTTATCGTATTTATATCTTTAACATACTCTTAATGAACATATTACTATTTTAAGAACTCATGAAATTAAATCTACTAGAATTTTTTTAAACACTGTCTGAATAAACTATTATTATAATCATAATTATTATTGTTATTACATACCTTCACATTGGTTCCACCCTTCCCAGTGTCTTCAGCAGGCTAAAATTAGAAAAAAAATCAAGTCGTCAACAAAGAGATAATAAGTTTTCTTGCAATGTAATCTAGGAAATATAATTAATCTCTGCTATTTACTTATGCACTTAGTCTCCTTTCCCATACCTAGATTGATCTAACGGGATTGTTCCATCTCCCAGGAGGATTCTTGCTAATTACTCTCAGCTTAAGCGGCTTAGATGTCTGGCATGTATACTGGAGCTGCTAAGCGATTGTTAATTACCCCCAGTAGGCGTGCCACTTAAGCTGAAAGCAATTTAGCGAGAATCCCCAGGGAGATGGACTGATCCCCCTGGATTGATCTAGGTATGGAGACAGGGTCTTATTTTAGTGTGCATAGGACGGCTTGCCAAATCTCGCTAAACTCAGAGCATAAGAACCCTCAGTACCTGTGCAATGTTTTAAATAGATATTAAGGATGAAGATGACCAAGACATGGAGTTAGGCGGGGGGGGGGGGCAGAGAGATTTTAGTATTGATCACAAAAAAAAAATACTAAATACGAAAATATTTTAATCCTTATAAGCTCAACAATATATATATATATATATATATATATATATATATATATATATATATATATATATATGTATATATGTATATATATATATATATATATATATAAATGCACAAAAAAACATTTACATGCACAAAATTTGTAACAGCTTTTAACCATCATCCCCTGAAAAAAAAAATAAAGTTTTCCCATCACCCTTTTCCCAAACTCCACAGGGGCCTCCTACAGCTAATGACACGTGAAATATTCATGGTTTACCCTCAAAAGGTGGTAACTATAAAGATCATCATACCAAGCCCTACTGAATGACAAAGTGTAATTAAACCAAGTCCGTAAATTTCCTGAGAGTGATGTCTCCTCTGCACATTACTAGAAAGATGGGTCACTTTCTTAATGGCTTAATGAGTATTTCCTGCAATATCAGGAAGCCTGTGTCAAGATCAAGCAGAGCACCAGTTCATAAATTTAACATCACAGGGCTGCAAATGGATGTTCCCACACCTTCCTAGCTGTTTGCATTACTATATAATTTCTTGTCTGTGAGTCAGTTCCTTGAAATATGTTTTACTGGTGAAATATAACTGTAACAGAGTTAGCAAGAATTTTTCTCTTAATTCTTTTATCAATGAAAGCACACCTTGGGAGGCAAGCTCCTGGTGGCGTGTCTCTCACATAATAATCTCTCTAATGAGACCTACACTGAGAAATGCGACACTTCTGACAGACTGGTTAGATATATGGCACTAGGTGACAGGGACGACAAATGTGACGGCCAGTGACAACAGTGGCAGCTGGAGAGGTCAAAAAAGTAAACAGGAAAACAACAAATCCCGTTTACCACTTCTTGTTCAATGTACATTACTCTCCAACTTGGAACAGGTGACAACAAGAAAGAGGTCTCCCTCCTGTTTTAAATGAATATCATATAATACAAAACATATCATAATACTCAAAATACTCACTTACACAGTCTTACACCAAGAAAATGTGCTATGTGCACTAACATCTTAGGTTGGAAAATATATTTTGACTATGCTTTTTGTTAAGAGTAACCTGTGTGTTTTAATCAGATATCTTATCAAGGTAATAACACCCCCGAAACTGCTTTTCCCTGTGAATGCCTTTTTGAGTATATGCAATATTGGATTTATACAGCTACAGGTACAGGATTATAGAGAAGCTTATGAAACAAATCATGCCATGAAGAAGTCACCTTGAGGTTTAAAAGAACTCACTGGACATGAATGCAATTAAAAAAAAAAAAAGCTAAGTAATGGCCTGGCTACAAATTGAACAGTGTATATGAGCTATGGGAAGATCCTGTTGAGGTTACTTGTTAACTAATTTTGTCTATGAAGCATATTTGCAGTATAAACATGTCTAATTTGTTTACTTGCTACAACAATTACATGTAAAACAACTACTACAATTACAATCACTACAGGCTACTGCTACAGCTAGGCCACTACATGTACTACTATAGCGTACTTCTCATAATATTCTAATTATAACTTGTTACTAATTAACCTCTTAATAAATTCCCCTTCCTCATACTTCTGTTACTTAATAATACACCTCAAACTATTCTTTTTTTTTATTGAATGACACATAATATTGTAAATAATTGTGGCATTTCACTCTATTCATCAATTTACCTTTTGCTGAGAAATGGGATTGCAAAGAATTTCCACGACAAAAGAAATGTAAATAAGCTTCACATAAACAGGACCTAATAAAAATCCCAAATCTTTCAGATCTTTCTCAGTTCCAAAAATAACCCTGGCCAAGGATAAATAAAATATCCTCAATCACACCACAACTCTTAATAACCCACTATGACATTAAATGACATTACCAAAACTACCTTATTAGGATAAAACTCCACCTCCAACTGACAGTGACCACTTCCTTAGAACAGCCCCTTTGTCCAAATATGGTCACAGCCCCTCCCCCACAGCCTGTGGAATCATACAATTTCATGGTCTATTTATAGCTGTCAACACAACCATGTCCCAGACGAATGACCCATTTAATGCAACAATCAGGTGAAAAGATATTAATCATGACCACGCACCTTTTAAGGTTCAGAGTAAGGAAGTTGAGGACTTAACCCAGTCTTGAACTACAGACTTTCATCTTAAACTCAGACGGGTTTTCACACGACAACACAGCTCCAAAAGCTCTCCTACTAAAACACTTCATCAAAGTTCTCCATGTTATAAAGAAGACCTAGCATAAATTGAACTACGTGAATGAGACAAAAGAGAACACACCTGGTGGAACATTAACACCTGTGACCTGCTTTCAACGAAGCATCTTTTGTCTCAAGTCTATACACAGGTTGTCCACATACAAGGAGCCCACCAAAGAAACCTGGATTAAGTACGGGGCTATCCAGAGTCAACCCAAGCCAAGTGATCCACATTAACAAGGCTTAACACTGCACAGCTGTATCAGGGACAACGCACAGGTACGAAAACAGCACAGTTTTAAGACGCACTTCAACAAGCTTTAAGTACAATATGTACAAAAGAGATAGAAGTTAATAAGAGTAAAAAGTCTAACTGAGGTTGTGTGAAATGGGTATCAGTTACAGCTGTAGAAGCTTCTGTGCTACTGTATAAGATAGCAAAGAAACCACCCAAACAGGTAGAAAGAAAATATACCTGTGCCAGCATATATGCACAATACCCTTCAATGAGCTTTAAGTGCAGTACACTAGAAGTGTATAGATATTAACCACTGAAAGTATACATTGGTACATTTGTTGTATACTTATAAATGTGCTGTATGTACACATAGATTTGACGTAATTAACACTGACCACTTAACACAGTTTAACACCACAGAAGCACAGCTGTTTGTGAGATTAAGGGATAATACAAAATAATTCACAAACAAGGTACGACACAAACAAACCTGTGAAGAAAACAAGCCCTTGTATACAATAGTGGTAAATTAAAACAGTATCCCGTGAGTTGCTTTTCCAGGTAGCCAGGGTTAAGAATTCAGGCCCCCATGAGCAGGTGAAGTGACAGAATTTAATTGACTGCAAATTAAACAAGCCTAAACAGTGATTACACGACCATTATGTAAAGTTGTCATGTAATCAGGGATAATACATAAGCACTTTACTTAATGCATTTTTCCAGGGCTGACTAAATACTCTTGAAATCATCAAAAAAACTTATTAAGAAAGAAATCCAATACAGTTTATGGATAAAGGCTTTTTTGAAAAACATATTAAAAAGAGATAAAAACAGGCCAAAAAAAAAAAAAAAAAAAAATTTCCTTACAGGTGCTGTATGCACTAGCACAGGTAATACTTTTTAATATAATGAGTAAGAGTTGGACACCTTTTGGCTGCACTTAAGAATCAACAGCAAATAGACAGTGGTGCACACATACATCACTGAAAGTAGGACTTTGTAAACACATCCCTATGTGCAATGTCAGGACTAGAAAACACTTCACAACTGAGTAGCTCTAACAGGATCCAATGACCACTGCATGGGTAAAAAACAATGCTATTTTCTGCCCTCTAATATTTAGTGATAAAAAATAATTTCCGATGTCTCCTAACTATAGCTAGCTTTTGGGAAAGAAGCCATAGCATTACTGGATACATACCACTGGTACAGCATGTACATTTTCTCTCCCTCAGTGCCATTCACTGGTAGACATTGAGACCATTCCCACAGATATTTGGATCAAGCTATCTCCCTGGGGAGTTCCACTAAATTGCAATCAACTTAACCGGCTTAAATGTCTGTCACACCTAGTAAAGCTGTCAGGGGGTAATTATCTTTACCCCTAGCTGATTCGGTAGGTGTGACAGACATTTAAACCTCTTGAGCTGATAGCAATTTAGCGTGAACCCCTCAGGGAGTTAGGTCGATCCAGATGGATCAATCTAAGCATGGGAACCCAGACATTCACATTCTCTGGTTTGTTGACAGTTTACACAAACCAAAACAAAGAGTCTTTTCAACTGGACTAGTCTACCCTTAAGGCTCAGTTAGGTAACTGCATATCAAAAGTGTTTACGTTTCTAGTTGTAGATAATACAAAGGATATTTTGAAATCACTTCTTTAAAAGAAACCATGGGGGATGCACTGTGGTACTGCAATTTTTTTTGTAACCCAAGTTTACAACAAAATTGACCTCTATTATGGACTTTTTTTTTTTTGGTGCCAAACAAAATTCATTGAATTTTTAAAAACCTATATCAGATAAGAACATTTAACAAAAAATTAAAAAAATTAAATCTAATTTCAGAACAGATGATCTGCGCACTAAATATGGCTGACGACCTTAAAAGCAATGCTGCTAATCCCCTTGTTCAGACCTGAATAAATTTTCATTTTTATTAAATGTTAAATATTACTATAACATTAATAAAAATGAAAATTTATTGTTCTGAACACCCTGATGGTCTCCCTGCCTTCACATGCACCATCACTGCAGGAGCCTAGCAATTAAACCTCGGAGCCAAGATTTAATTCGTTTAATGACATGTGGGGAGGCAGAGGGACCATCAGGGGATTAGGTCAGCCATATTTAGTCAGTGGATCATCTACCCGGCAGATCATCTTGTTCCTAAAAAAATGTTATGTCCAACTGCTTAGTAGACACCAAGATTAAAAAAAAAAAGATGCTAATATAAAATGCACAGGCCATAACAATACTTATCCCACTATTCCTAGTAATCTTGTATAGGATAAACCGTTAATCAACAAACCCCAATAAACCAAAAAGTTATTTATAGACAGATGCAAGCATTTTCCTTTTATAAAACTTGTGGTTGTTGGAAAAATTCACATTTGCCACGGGATATGTAAGTCATGTCAGGGCATACAGTTGATTACTTTCCATCTGTGTGAATTAAACAACAGAGATTAGGAGATATTTCAATAGATTAAGAGATATTCCAAAATAATTAACAAAATCAGGCATGACGCAAATATGCTTGCAAAAGATAATAAGCTGAAGATATATATGCACGATTCCATAGGAGTGATAAATGAGAATGCAGAATACCATGCAGTACTGACACTTCTAGGTACATCCAGGGTAGGTATTAATCACCTCACAAAGAGCAGGTGCAGCGACAGTATTTACATCGTACAAAGAACTGACAGCAAATTAAACAAGGGTGATTAACAGTAATTACATGAACACAAGACACAATGCATTTTCTGGGGCAGATTTAATACTCTTGAAACATTCAAACTTGGGAATTTTAAGGAATCCATAGACTCGCCCTTCAAAATATCAATGCCTTCAAGAAATCAATGAAAACCGAAGTACATGTTCCTTTCACTGTTTTTCCCCGCATGCCTAATGCAAACACTCTGCGTTGTCAAGTAAAATGAAGCATCTGATACAAGGTATAAAACGCTGCATTCACATGCTTGTTTACAATGTTTTCAGTACATTTTGTTTACACTGACAAGTCAAGGTCAGAAATACATGAATTAAACGGTCTCATTACGCAGTTTAAATTTTGATTAATATTGAATCTGCTATAATCTGCATGGTTATTTTCTCAACATTTACACAAGCTAAGGAAAATTTCTCATCAGAAAATCACCCAGCAGCTTCCCAAATACAAGACCCCATTTCTTGAGATTAGATCGATCTACTTTAGAACGACATAACTCCCTGGGGGTTCACGCTAAATAGCTGTCAGCCGAGCGGACACGAAAGTTAATTACCCCCTTACAGCTTGTAGTAGGCGGGACGGACATTTAAGCCGGTTTATCTGACAGTAATCTAGTGAGACTCTCCGCGGGGATAGATCGATCTAAAAGCTCTGGGAATAGAGCCCGAGAGTGACGTCCTGATGTACTCCCAGTTTTCGTCGAGATCTTGGAGGCATAAGTGTTAGGGTTTGCAGCACATTTAAAACAATCTATTTCAAAATCTATGCAACCTTTTTATAGGGAAAAAAAGAAAAAAACTGAAGTGCAGATTTATCCCTTGGTATTTATCCCAGTTTTTTGGGATTGAGTCATTTGGTGTAAATGGTCCCCCAGGTAAAAGTTCCTACCTATCACAAATAATAGGCTTGTAGGAGCCTGATGTATCTGAGATAAAAATCTCCAGCCATGAAATAGGAGGAAATGTTTGTCCATCATAAAACCCTTTATCTACTACGATATACTAAGGTTTTACCTGGAGACTGACCTCTCTATCTCTAAATTCTCTGTTGGCAGGTCAAAGAGTGTTCTCACCAAAAAACTTCAGTCAAAAGATGGTCTTAACTTGAATAAACCTTGACCTTAGATAGATAAACAGTAGTCCACATAATTGAGAAAAATGTGACTGTGACTGTTTTTTTTTTTTTTTCAGAGAGAGAGAGAGAGAGAGAGAGAGAGAGAGAGAAAGAGAGACCTTATGTATGAAAGATTGCTATGTGAATGGCTATTTTATTTTTGGTCTTATAACAATTCACCCTTAACTGAAGCAAACCAAATTTTCTTGTCTCTAGGATTCACCTAGGATTGACCTACTTTTTTTCTTTAAAATACGCTGTGCCAACTTATAAGTAGGCAGACCTTCCTTTTATCTTTTTGTTTCACCACTGCTTGATTCAACATTTCAGTACTGACTGCCTCCTTTCTGTAAATACCATGGTATGCATGGTTTCTTTTCCTTGCTTTTTTTTTTAAACACAACAGAATCTCAAAACATGGAAGATCCTGCATTAAAACTTGTAACTGAATTTTTATTTTAACCCTCATTAACTATAAAGAGGTAGTCAGCAATCCAGAAAAAAATGTCACAATTAATGGGGTTAAGTTAAAAATTCACTTTCTCTTTCCTCATACTGTAATAAAAAAGTCAAGTATCTAAAACCTTGCTGCTGGATTTAATACAAAAGAAAAAAAAAAAAAAACCATCCAATTATAAAAATAATTTCAAGAGAAAGGATATGATTTTAAGAGAGGGTAAAATAAAACCTTCCTCCTTCCAATGTACATCAGTTTATCAACAGTTAATGGGAGGATTCTAAACAGGATTAACTTAAAACAGGAACAGTATTGGCATCATAGCTATCAACTGATAATGAAGCAGAGAGACAAGCTATGGATAAGGCAGGCTGATTGCTATTCACACTGGATTCCATAGGAGTCCCTAAGCGATGTGTTTGCTTAATGACAAGTATGAGATCAATCATTTTTTATGTGAATCACACCAGCTCTGAATGCGGCTGTCAAGGAAACATTTAACCTGTGAGTCACAAGCTTCGAAAAAAAAAAAAAAAAATGGCGCCAGTGTCCTTATCAAAACCCAGATAGACTAAGGAGATCATCAGAATCCAATAAGCTGGAGCTCTGAGCTTAATGGGTCCTATTACCAGTAGCTTAGTACTTGAAAAATGATGCTATCTAGGTACTGTGAAATGTTTTTTTCACAGGAATATTCCCTAAATATCTTTTTGTCATCGTTCTGAAAAAAAATTTGGACAACAAATGTTGAGGTTGACTTTTAATGTTGATGAGACAAGTCATTAAAAATTATGACGTATATTTTATAGTGAGCATAGATTATTATATGATCTTATATTCCTGAATTTGAGGTCTGATAAAACCTAATATTGATTGTTAGTGTCAACACTGATCTTTTGACCAATCGCAGAAAAGGGAACAATTTAGTGCTGCCTATATTATCAATCAGAAGATAACGTTGGACGACAGCGATGTTGCAACTTCTGATGTTGTCTTGGAGAACAGTTGACATTCAGGTATTAAATTATATAATATTATAACCTTTGATTTAGCTGAGATTGATCTCCGCCAAAGTCTATAATATTATTGAATCATGTCATTCCTTATCTTTAGTATTTACTAATTTCAGATCTCCTTCCCATATTTCTTTACATCTATCACACAAGTTACAAGAAATCCATTTTAACCTGAGAAGAAATGGGTCTTTGGTCTATATGGTCCTTTAGATAAAATCCCTACTCTTTAGACTTACCAAAAAGAAAAAAATATATTTTACCTGAAAAAAAATCAATGTGCATTAGACTAGAAAACCAAACAAAGCTGGCTTGGTGTCAAGTACTTTTTCAGATAAAGATTCAATACTTTTAGACAGCACAGATCTGCTGCACAAAGATATGTAACTTTATATGGTTGAAAAGAATCTGTCATGTCAGTTGATCAGTTCCACAAAGCAGTATTTCTTTTTGGATAGAGCTGCACCATAAAGGAGGCTTTTGTGAGTGCTCTGGTATGAAGTTAAAGGGATAACAACTTTTTGTAAGTTATCCATATTTTACAATAAATGCATTGTAAGCAGTTCATAGAAATATAATAAATTCCATTTTACCACCAAAAACGTTGGTTAACACAATTACTCTAGAATTTGTGCTTGCCATCACATCACATGACCTCCACAGATGGCTACACTCTGTAATAATCTCTTAAGAGAATATTTTACAGAAAACTCCCCCCCCCCAAAAAAAAACAAACTAACTTTGAGTGTAGGAATGGATTCATTAACCATTGGTTGGTAAGTATGGGAAAATTGTCCTTTACCCCAGAAAAATCCATTTTTTGGCCAAAATGAACAGTTGTTATCCCTTTAAGCTTCAACTACAATATTTTGATCCTCTCTCTCCCTCACAAACACCTGAAAGGGGTGTCATGTTAAAGACCCTAATAATTGAACCACAAAGTAACACTATCTACATGACAGGAAATGTCAAATTCATATACTTTTTACACATTAGACTGAAGTAAAAAAAAAAATGCTTGTCTTAAACTGATATGTTTATAATGACAAAAGCACATCAGTATCAAAAGAGCATCTGCTTTTTAGTTATATAATGCAATATACTTTGCACATACCTAGAGATGTGACGTGACTGCAGTGATATGTATGCTTTATTCGTTTTAAGCGCAAATATACCAATCAAAATTAACCCATTTAGTTTTTTCTCTTAATTAATAGGCTATTAAATTGTCAATTTCTCGACTCTCTTAATTAATAGACAAGTTATTAAACTGTTAATTTCTCGACTCTCTTAATTAATAGCCAGGCTATTAAATTGTTAATTTCTCGACTCTCATGGTTAATAGCCAGGTTATTAATTTTTTTTTCTCAAATTGTAAAGGTAAAGCAAACTGTACTGCACCATGTGACAAAGGCTGAAGCTGGTTTCAGTGCACAATAACGTGACACACGGCGTGGAATGGGTACANAAAAAAAAAAAAAAAAAAAAAAAAAAAAAAAAAAAAAAAAAAACTAACTTTGAGTGTAGGAATGGATTCATTAACCATTGGTTGGTAAGTATGGGGAAATTGTCCTTTACCCCAGGAAAATCCATTTTTTGGCCAAAATGAACAGTTGTTATCCCTTTAAGCTTCAACTACAATATTTTGATCCTCTCTCTCCCTCACAAACACCTGAAAGGGGTGTCATGTTAAAGACCCTAATAAATGAACCACAAAGTAACACTATCTACATGACAGGAAATGTCAAATCCATATACTTTTTACACATTAGACTGAAGTAAAAAAAAATGCTTGTCTTAAACTGATATGTTTATAATGACAAAAGCACATCAGTATCAAAAGAGCATCTGCTTTTTAGTTATATAATGCAATATACTTTGCACATACCTAGAGATGTGACGTGACTGCAGTGATATGTATGCTTTATTCGTTTTAAGCGCAAATATACCAATCAAAATTAACCCATTTAGTTTTTTCTCTTAATTAATAGGCTATTAAATTGTCAATTTCTCGACTCTCTTAATTAATAGACAAGCTATTAAACTGTTAATTTCTCGACTCTCATGGTTAATAGCCAGGTTATTAATTTTTTTTTTCCTCAAATTGTAAAGGTAAAGCAAACTGTACTGCACCATGTGACAAAGGCTGAAGCTGGTTTCAGTGCACAATAACATGACACACGGCGTGGAATGGGTACAGCTGTGACGTGTGAATAGTACCTCTCCCATTTTCTTGAAATTTTACCAATCAGCATTATTGAGAATGACACGTGACACATCCTTTAGTCAAGATTTTTTTCAATAATCTCAAGGGGTTGTAAATAATCCAAGGTAGAAATTTGCCGCAAATTATGGCAGTGTGATTAAGGTCAAGCCACTGTCTGGAAATTACATCATCAGCGATAATAGCAACGACCCGAGTTATCCTGAGGTCACATGTAAAATCGAACGCAGTTTCATGGAATTTCAAGGAGAGTGGGAGAAGAAGTAAAAGAAAGTGGCATATAAGGAATATAATAGCTGACACGATTACAGGGTTTTCGCAGTACTTCCTCTTAAATTCTATCGAATTACATGTTTTGCGCTAGACTTTAATAGAGCCTCCCACAGACAAGTTAACCCTAGCTCACGTGTATTTACACACGCTTTCTTGTCTCAAATGACGTCACAGAGTCTTGACATCACATGGTATCAACAGCCTTATTACAATAATTTTCATTCCGTTTGGTGATGCCAGGCATTATTATTATATAACATTTCTGGGCTCAATAAGTTCTTCTTCTTTTTATTATTATTATTATTATCATAAACTGATTAAGCTTTTGCCTCATGCAGATTTATGAACACGAATGTCCAAATTAATGCCATGAATTAAGAACACCACTCAACATAGTGGCCACGGGCACAGTGATAGGACCCACAAACTGTAAATCTTGTAGGATCCAGTACAGTGCTAGTGGCTACTAATTTTATGTAAGAGTACTTAATTTATGGCTCCAGTCTTTTGTGCTCTCAAATCTAAGGCTCAGGTCAGCAAGCAGCAATTATCATTTATGAGGCCTACATGACCATAAAAATAACTACCACCATTTTAATAATGAAATAATAAATTATAATTGTAAAAAACTGAGCAAATCTTAACCAAACTATAACAAATGTTTTAAATGTAAAATTGTCCTGGCTGCAGCGTCAACAAACATGGTTCACTGTCTTTGAATAATTACCTAAGCTATATAATGGATCCTGCTTCCTGTTTCCATAGATTAAGTGACACATGACGCAGGCATGCTTAATACGATTATTATGCAGATCTTAACCTTAAACAGATAGAGGAGATGTACTGTTTTAATCACCGCTAATGTTCTACTATATCATATATGTCTAGGACAAAAAACCCTTCTTCCCTATTTCTTAAAATCTTCTTCCCCCTCTCCACCTCTGAGNTCTCTCTCTCTCTCTCTCTCTCTCTCTTTCTCTCTCTCCCCCCCCCCTTCCTTGATAATCACTCCCCACATGTGCTACTGGTTTAGCGCATAAATTTTGACCTAGTTAACCACCATGTTCATAACGACATAATATCTGATCTTCACCCACCAGACGATCTCCTATCATGCTTTCCCTTATCTCTTCATACAGTCATGCTTCTTGATAGCCCTTATCTCCAGGAATAATTAATTAACTCCCTATTCCATCAGACATCAAGGGGAATTGCCTCATGCTCATCAACACCTTAAAATGATGCAAAAGTTTAGGATATTAATTTGAAAAACTTCTGAAAACAGTATAATATCATGCTTCTAGTATAATTATTATTGCAATTTTTCAAATTTAATCAGTTTTAGGGTATCACAAAAAGCGTACTTGTAGGTTTGAGATTTTAAGATCAAAATCTTTCAATATTAAAAACATAAGAACTGTAAGTGAACGCTAAATGAGACAAATTTTCACAGGGGTTGGCAGAAAACAATCATCATTATGGAGCACTTTCTCTACTGCCAAGTTTACATATAACAGCCATGGACTGAACAATATAACTTAACTTTTAAGCTAAGCTTAGTCCAGACACCTAGTACTAAATCTTTCTGATATAAACTTTCAATATTGGCAGTGATGACCAAAGCCTACCTACAGGTAGGTACGTCAACTGCATCTATCTATAGGACAAATATGTCCCACGCAGTTCATGAACCATACGTCATAGGATATTACAATGTCAACTTAACGAAGTAGGTCCCCCAATGGCAAGTTAAGTATGTAGTCTTGGTTAAAGCTAAATTCTGAAGTTGTTTAATTTGTGACACAGGCTATAATAATGTCAGAGATTTAGAAAAGTAAAACGTAGGATTTACTTCATATTATTTGACACCTGATAACCACTGATGATTCGGAGAAGGAAGGTCTCAAGCTTGCAGTAACTACAGGTAGCATGCAGGTATGTCATGTCTGAAGACCCTTGCTTCACAACTTGTTTGTCACATTCGCCTCATTTGTCCAGGCCTGTAGCCAAGTCATTTCAAAGGAAGAAGGGGGAGGGGGGGGGGAGTGTCTTTTTCTGAAAAAGTGGACCTTTTTCCATGAAATGTGTGTGTGCCTAAATCATATTTTACCCAGAGTCCACCATTTCTGGCAAAAAGGGCGATTTGATCTAACTACCATGACAAAGTAAATATAATCACCCATTTGATTAACAAGTAGGAAAAACATAGAACATATTCATATTTATTGTTCAAATTTATTCAGCCTTGAATCTTTCAACGATTAAAAAATATGTGTACTCAAAATATTCTTCCATTATCTTTATAAATTCATCATTTATTCCTTCCCTTTATTTTCAGTTTACCAAATATCTAAACAAACTCAAATGACACAATTATTGGTGACAGTTATGATCAAGAACAGAAACCATCTTTGAGGTAAGAGGAAAAATGTAAAATTATTTTCATTATGTTGCATCTCAACGGGAGTAAGTAACATAAGTTTTTCTCCTAAAGCTTTTTTTCCCCTTGATTATTGATCAAGGCAAATCCATTATGAATATAAATGGATAAAATGGATAAATAGTCACTTGATAAGGCTTGTTTAAAACTTCTGATGTCTCTTTGGAGGAAAAAAAACATGAACAAACAACCCTGTATAAGCCACAAGTATTTGTGCTCTGCTACCTCAGCAACGGAAACAGGAAAAAAAGTTAGAGGAAATTCTCATTCACTTTAACACACTTTACCCCTTCTCGGGGGTGTAGCTTGTATTCCAAAAATCTCTCGCCATCCATAAAAATGTCCTCTTATTTCTTGGTGAGACATTGGCTCCAGTTTCATAAAAAATATGCTTGAAATTAAGTTCTTGACTTTTAATGTAAATTTTTAAAACTATTTTGACCTAGGCTGAATGAGATATAGTCCAATAACATTAAAAACTGATTTGTTTTCTAAAAAGAAATAAAGCTTATGCTTTAAATCAGTAATTACTTTATCTTGAATCATTACAATGGACTTATCCTAAAAAAATTTTCTTTAAAAAAATTTAAAACACATGAAAAAATACAAAAAAAAAAAAAAAAAAAGGAAAAAAGTGTTTTATATCTGCAAAAATTACCTAATGGAACAGATATTTGTAAGATGACATCTGAGAAGAACTTGAAAAGAGTAGTTTTTCCCTTGGCATGTTGAGAATATATGAGTTGTATGTCATTCATATTTTTCACCATTATGCCATTTTTATAAGCTTTCTTGTCTCCAAAATCTGAGTAAATTAGCAGACAAGATACTTACCCATTTCTTAAGTCTCTAAAAGAGATTTTTAAAAAATCAATGGGATTTGTAATACCAAACAACTGTGGTCAAAATGAGCTTTAGCAAAGTTACATTTTCTGTCACAGGGTCAATGGGTAGCACTCTTTTGCATTTGCTTCCTTTGACTCAATAATTTTCTCCATGTTTGTCCTCTCCACCCCCCCTCAAAAAAAAAAAAAAAAAAAAAAAAAAAAAACTGCCAGTGTTGAACTTATGTCTCTGACCTCAGACCTAACAACACTTAAATGGATTTATCAACCACTTCATCTCATCAGTTATCCAGTAGGTAGTACAAATCACATTATAAAATCTTGATCGTCTTGATTAGAGAAGGTCAGACAGTAGTGACATCAAAGTTCACCTTCAAAGGTAATAAATACATATTTATGCACTAGAGGGCGATATCTGGTCTGTATACATTAATATCTTATTAGAAAGTGCCGTTGATCTCCTACAGATAAAATTATCCTGATCTCTCAAAACTGGTTTCTGTTAGACAAAAGATACAGCTGCAGTGATGATTTGTCCACAGACATGTTCAGAGTTGTGTTGATGCAAACGGATTATTTTCTGCTTTATTTTTCT
This sequence comes from Lingula anatina, assembly GCF_001039355.2. The sequence continues at coordinate 143,111 of NW_019775626.1, read as the reverse complement.
AGTAAGGCACATTAATTGTCCACTTTCCTGTTGGGCCATACTAAAACGTATTTGTAGAATGGACATATCTGTCTCAGGCAAGACAGTTCTGCTGACGAACACACAAAATATTTTGGAAATACTCTCAACAGACTCTTACAGCAGCAAGGATTTTTAAAACATGATATAATGGTGAAAGAAATAGTCCTCAGACTAACAACACTTTGACAGCCTAAAAGAAGGGAAAAAATTCAGTGACAAGTGTCTGGACATTGTGACTGTGGAAGTACCTGTATATCTTGTTTTAGCAGATCAGTTACCTCATCAGCATCATTCAGGTAAATATCACTGTATAAATGTATTATGTGCAGACTAAATCAAAGGAAATAGATACGGTTCAGAACAAAAGGCTTGAAATATGGGCCAAAAATAAAAACAAGCACATACATTTGTAAATATTTGCTTGTCGAAAAATTGCAGGGATTGAATTTCAGATAGGTTTAGAGCCAGTACAGACATAACTGTCTAAGCTGAACATACTGAACAAAGGAAACTGAATTTATAATATTAGAAAGTGTATTACAATCTAAGTGTCCATTCATCAACTTCCAATGTAAGAGGTTATGCTTTTCTTGGTGTTGGTTTCTGGAGGAAAAATTTCAAAACACTTAGGAGGGAATAAATTAAAAACAATTTTAAATATTATTTTAGTTACTATCACTTTATGCCTTGGTGGATATCTGCACTGTAAATGTTACAATCACACTATGATAGCCATCATTTTCTATTTGTAATTTTTCTTAAAAACAAATTCAAGATTTTGAAGATAGTCTATTTTAACTGTGCAACTAACAGATATGATACCATCATTCTTTTTGTGAGATTTTATTTTTTTTGGAAAACCACATTGTCCCACAATATCAGATTTAACCATAGCAACTAAAATTATGATATTTGACTTCAAAATAGGGAAGTCTTTCAATCTTATTTATATTATATCTATCAACCCCCCCCCCCCCCACACACACACTCACATTCTGACTTAATTTAAAAGTTTATTTTAAGCTCGTATCCATTCACAACAAAAACCATCTAAGTTGGTGGTAAGAAACACAGAGATACAGTCAATTGATCTAACCACATAATGGAAAGGTCATGTTTAAGAAAAGGAAATAGATGATGTCAGTTTTGTTCTTAAAGATGAGGAAATATACAGCTTGTTCTTATGACAGTCATAGCACATTTAATTACTTCCTTCGAGATGAGTAAGAAGCTTGGCACATTTATTCATAAAGATATGGTTCAACTAAATACTCAAACCCTTTTAGCTTAATTAAATAAACTGCATTTCCTATGAAGTTGGGCCCACTTATCTTGGAATGACCCATCTTACTTACTAGGCTGTCAGTATGATATTGGTTACCAGATGTCCTTAAATCCTGTTGGTAAAATCTACATAGTGTGGCTGCTATTCCAGATAACTTGGGTCCACCTTTCCCACTAGACCGTCTGTTAGTACAATCTACATAGTGTGGCCGCTATTCCAGATAAGTTGTGTCCACCTATCTTAGTACAACTCATCTTACTAGACCGTCTGATGATGATAACCTCACCCCCCCCCCCCCCAGCACCAAACCTAATTCTAACCTCTACAATTCTGTTCTACAGTAACACTGTACTACAAATCTCTACTACAGATCCACTGATTACTATCTGCTATTTGAATGGCTTTTTGTGACGAGTAGATATTTTTCACAGAGAGGGTTATATTTTAGGGATACCACTTTACTTTATTTGACTCCCCTTCATAAGCTCTCCACAATTTTGCTTCTGGATTTTTATCTTTATTAATAACTAATTTAGTTAACAACGGGCCATGCCCTGCACCTTGCAACTGTCTTGATCTGTTAAGGTAAATCTCTTAATAGACAGATGATTAAGTTGTCATTCTCTCAAAACACACCAATACACTTTTAGCCATACATCCAAACAAGACCACCAACACGCATTTTATTTTGATAATTTAGATACTGGATAGACTAAATCACACAGAATAAGGCAACATACGGAATTAGACAACAGCTCTGTTGATATAATGTAGTTGCTACTTTTACCTGTAATACATAAGGCAGGGTTTATTTTTCTTCCATTTTGGCCTTGGGGCCCATTTTAAGTTTCAGTGTAAAAGGTTTGACTAACAATGACTTTAATGTGTAAAATAAGTCATGCCATGAATGCTATCTTCTCATAATAAACCCACCCAAAGACCTCGATAACCTTATTAGATGAGGCAACAGTGTTTATGGTAATTACTCCCAAAATGTGACTACATTATCTGTTCCCAAAAAGAATGTTTTACTAAAAATATATGGAATAGTGCACAGATTCCTCAGAATCTCTGAAAAGTAATCTACTTACAGACAAATAGTATGTTTGTATATTTTTCATAAAAATCAGCCTTAAAAATAAAAAAAGGTGCTTGAAATTTAATAACAATTTTTGTATAGAAAAAATAATTAAATCCACCCCTTCTTGAGTCTGATGACAGCACTAAAAAGAAAACGGTGACACTTCCTTATTTTATTACCAATTAATTCATTCACATAATGGCACGTCTGACTCACAGTCTTGGTAAGAACCTGATGGAGAAGAAAATATCTCTGCATCTTTGAAGAACAGTTCAAGGTAAAATGAAATTTTACTTCCTTAAAGGAAAATAATTTAAAAACAATCTGATGCATATTTAAAAAGTGATATACACTGCATTTATACATGAGCTTTACCTTTCTGGTAAGCCTTTACTTTCCAGTTGTAAAACATTTTTAGTGCTCAAATAGTTGACATCTACCTATTCTAAGGACATTTCATAATCTTTCTCCACAAACCCACTTTTTCTCTAATATTCATAGCATGGCTATGAAAAATATTTTTTTATAAAATAAATATCAATGTTGAAAGTTCATTGACAAGAGGAAATTTTATTTAAAAAAAACTTGAAAGGAAATTCCATTTTTTCAGTCAAAAAGTGGCAATTTTTGATGCCATTTATGAGAGAAAATTCACCCTTTGATGGTGCAAAAGAAATAAACATTTTGTTCCCAATTGATAACATCCGACATCCTTTTATTAGTTGGTTACAAGTTTTAAATCCTCTTCCATCATCAGTAACATAATCTCATAACAGTATCATACAACTCTTTATAGAAATATGGTATTGAAAATTGTACAACTTAAAATACAACTGACTTCTCCCAGGATCTTTCCACTTTTTTATTATCATGGCATTACCTTTGGGCAAACGCCTTCCATTGCTTAAGTACTGAGAATTAAAAATTCTTCATTCAGGTAGAAGAAAGGCAAAGTCTATTCAACTGAATAAGGACTAATTTTGCTCAATATGGACAATGTAAATTAATTGTTAATCACTTAATTTATTTCATGACTTGCTTTCCGTCTTATTATCAACAGTTCTTATACATAAATATTCACCTTGTAGGCATAGCAACAGCAGATAGGAGGTAAGGAGTGCTGGGCTAGAAATAGGAATTAAAGATGCTGTCATTGGTAACCCCAGTACACAAAATGTTAAAAGAAAAAAAAAATACCGCGACAGTATCATATGTCAGAAAATATTTGGCTCAAATATGGCCATTAAAATCATGAAATTGTCTTTTCTGAATTTCTTAGGTATACCATATTTATAAATACATATAAATATCTATGGCTTGGTACAAAAAATCTCCATAATTTATTACACATGCCACACAAACACCTGTACATTACCCAGCCAACAAACATGCTCATTATGCTTTTAACAATGCAAAGACCCAATTGGGATCTGGCCTAGTCCAGTAAGTGTGTGTGTGTGTGTGTGTG
>NW_019775626.1:120479-132545 GCF_001039355.2 Lingula anatina | reverse complement strand
CCAACCCAACAACTACAACCACCACCCCCACAGATACAACCACTTCACCCACAACCATTACACCCACAACTACAACCACTACATTCACAACTACAACCAATACTCCCACTACTACAACCAACACCCCAACAACTACAACCAACCCAACAACTTCAGCCACCACACCAACAACTACAATTACAATTAAGACTTTCACATCCTCAATACCAATAACAAAAGAAAATAACACAGTTTCTGCAAACCAATTTTCAACAACTACCACGTACAACTATTCCAGTAACAACTATGGGAACACCCCAACCCAAACACTGGAATCCACAGATATAATAGTGCTGTCAGTCATAGGAACAGTAATACTGGGAGCTTTCATAATTATTGTCATCATAGTGTTGTACACAAGGAAGCCCAAAAAACCCCTGTCACTGTATATGATATGAGGATAAGAAACCTGTTAAAGTGTTACTCAAAAGATCCAAGTAACTATGGACGAAAATCATCGCAGGCCGATGAAGGACCCTTAGTAAAACCTGGATGTATATGTGACAAAACATACCATGAGGGAACTAAGAGACAAAGTCAATATTTACTCTAGATGCCAAAGAAACCATGGTCACATTGTGTGCTTACAGCTTAATCAAGGGGTCAAAAAAAAAAGTCAAAGGATGGCAACTCTGTATTTTGGCAGGAATAGTGTCAAAATGGGATTATCCTTGGGTATATATTTTCTATTGGTTAATAAATCCATTTTGACATTCAATATAAGGTTTTTTTTAAGTGTTTTTTTTTTTTTTTTTGTTATAACCTCTTAAGAGTGGCAGCCATCTATAGAGGTCCACATGGTCTGATGGCAAGATTTTAGAATAATTCTGATGACCACCCTTTTGGTGGATAAAATGGATTTTATCATATTTCTATGTGTTGTTTTCAATGTATTTATAGCAGAAATTTGAATCTCTAATGAAGGGTTATCCCTATAATATTCAACCTGGCAGAAGGATGTGACTCAGACAGACCACATACCAACAACCCATTGTGTCATACGCAGTCTTAAGAATGAGTGAGGCATCCAAGAGACTTAATTAAGCTGGATGATACAAATATCAATTTAGCACCTAATTTGAGAAAACTGAAGACTTGTCACAGTTTGACAATACTTCTTTAAAAGACTGAAGAAGGCAGTTATGCCATTTGATGAAATGCAGATCTAAAGCATTAAAATGCTATGAAGTTGATATCCTAGGCCAAAGAGTGAACAAAGTTCTGAGGTTGACTTCAGTTACTCTCATGACAGTATTTTGAACTGATGGCAAACTTTCTGTAAATATCATTTTTAAGCATCACAGATTTTAATGTTTTCATAATTATTCTTTAGACAAGCAGTAGAAATTATTAAAATATTAGAAAATTGTTTATCAAGTCCTTTACATAACTTCAGCAATATGTTTTCTTCCTCACCAAGATTAAGTTCTTATAACAGTATCATCAATCAACTGTACAAATCTTATTCATATATTTTATTATTTATACATTATTATTAAATATTATATCATATGTATAGTTTTAAAAGTTAATCTACTCAAACATCCTTGTGGTCTGTCAAGTAGCTTTTTAATTAAATGAATCTATAGGCCTTAGTGATGAGGGAAAAAATTTAAACCACCACAACTGTCCTTATATGTAAAATATCTACATCAGCAGACTTGGAGTACTGGGAATAAACGGCATATCACCTTGTACAAATAGTGATTTTTTTCTGGACTATATAAATGATATCCATTTTTACCTTATCAAATATCCTTAATTTTTCCCCTTTTTTTCTGAAAAATTGCTGTTTTTACAGATGATGATATTATTTAAGTGTAATTGATTGATTCAAGCTGCACATTTTGCTTATATCAAAACATTGTATCGCAGAAAGATAGGTTGGGCAGTCAACTAAGAAAAATCACCAAGTTGTCACATGACGACAAAGGAATATCATTTTTTAAAGTGAATGTTTTATTATAGATTGAGCTTGTTTTAGATCAACACGTGAAAACATGCAAGTGCTAATTACAATTCTATTAAAACATCACAAAACCATTTGGTAATATCCAATTGCATATCAGAAAACTCCTGATTGGCCCATTTCTACAAACCGTCACTTCTAACACAAACCCTTCGAGGTGTGAAACTTGAAAACTACATAAATCCCCGAACAATCGCTCTCAGAAACACAAACTGAGCAAAATTGCATTAATACATAACGAACTTCACAGAGTAACTTTCACCAGCCAAAATGCCTTTGGTGAAAGACCGTCTTGCAGATATGCAGCTGAGAAACCATCACGTAGATGACCACTTTGACACAGTTTTGATGGAACATGAACAACAGCATGAAACTGTAGTTGTATCGGAGGATCAAGAAAAGGCAAAAACAATCCAGGCACTTCTCACACAAAGTGCAGAAATCCATCGAGATATCCACAAGCTGGAGCGACTGGCGACCAAGGTGACCAAACTGCATGAAGAGATTCAAGTGTCCACTTTTGGTGTGAGTCAACTCCAAAGCAAACTTAACCTGGCAGGAGAAGAAGTTTATAACATCGCCAGTTCGATTGGCCAAAAGATGACTGACCTGAGGGAGTCTGGCGCCAACATGGTCCAGAAACTTGGTTCTGCGGCAGAGACCAGTGTGGAAAAGAGGCTGTTTGATGCACACAGCCATTCTCTTCACCAACGTTTCTACGAGTGTATGTCAAAGCTTGAAACAGCTCAAGATAATCATGAAAACAACTGCAAACTTCGTCTGGAGCGCCACCTGAGCATTCAAGGTAAAAGTGCAACAGATTCATCCTTTCCTTCTCCCCAGTCGTCCACAATATCAGACAATTTTTTCATTCAAGAGATTGACATACAAGGTACTTCTCAAATTTGTGCAGATCTAATTGAGAGACATCAAGAAATACTTGACTTGGAGGGCAAACTTGTTATCCTAAGGAACCTCTTCGTACAAGTGAAAATGCACCTTCTCCATCAAGGTGACCTAGTTGACTCCATTGAGAATCATGTCTCAAAAGCACCTGAACACATCAAATCTGCAGACAACACATTCAAGAAGGCCATGCCTTACGTGAAAAAGAAGCGGACCTCTGCATTCAAGCGCTTGGTGAGCCCAGTCCTCAGCTGTTTTAGGTGACAATTTTTTTTTCAAATGTGGCGTTAATGACCAGTCTTATTACCAGCAATGTATGCCACTGGTAAAAAAAGGAAAAGCTTCCTACAGGACTTGAATGTTTTCTATATTTTCTGCCTATGAGGCATGATGCTTGGAACATTTTTTGACCATCGGTGCACAAGAAACTACAAAAGATCTGAATGTATGACACTGCTGATAAAACCCATCTTTTGAATAAGGACGGTTGTACTTGGTGTTAATGAAAACAGAAACTAAATTGAAGATTTGTTTGGATTAATCTCAGCTTTATAATTGTTACTAAACACATAGCCTGTTCATCTTACACCTCTACCTTAACTACTTGTTAATGTTGAAGAAAAAGATACTTGTATCATTAACTGCTCACAAAGATTGCTTTTCATTTAATATTCTATATTGAACAGAGTGGCAGCAGTACATTCAGAATTTAAAGAATTAACTTGTTAAAGAATTAACTTATACAGTTCATGTTGTGAGTAAATAAATATCTATTAAAAAAATTAACTTATCTTGTTTCATATTGTTGAACAGAAATGGCTCCAAGAAGCTGAAGCTCATTACTGCATAGAAATTATTTTTCCAACAGTTAATTATTGGTCGCGGCAACTTATAATTATCTTCTTAATTTACAGTTCATGACATCACGTCTATTAACAGCTCTACTTTCAACTTTTCTTTATTAATTTCCACAAGTTTTTATGCTTTGCTCTTAAAGGTACCGCAGGATTTACCCATCAACATGAATTTTCCTTAGGAAAAAAGTAATTTCCTCCTATTGTCCCTGCACTTTGACGTTTTATTCCATTTTAAGTTAAATCACTTCAGTTCTAAATGACTGGCTAGTACTAATGCTAATATTCAGGTTGCTAAAACAACACAGAGAGAACTTCGATCTTATGCAAAATCTGTGCTAATCAAGAAAACTTTGTGAAAATCCTCAAACCAACTAAAAATGGTATCTAAACTGAAAAAAAAAAAAAAAAAAAAGACTTCGCGGTAAAAATAAATACTCATACACCACTTCAAACCTGATTTTGACTTCAAGAGATGAAAATAATAAAGTACAGTACCTGTGATGAAAGAAATAACGTCACTCATTTACTTGGCACAATTCATTAACCTACCTGACTAAACAGTGACATGGCATCCTGGGAAAGACAAATTTTTGGAATGAATTTTTAACGAAAAACTGCAGCTAACGAATAAAAACAAAAACAAAAAAACAATTAAGCATAAGCCTTACAAGCAGCATCCTTAACCAAACAAAGACCTACTGAAACTGAAACTCTTATAAGTAATACATATAATGATAATACACACAGAATCTTATTAATTCACAAAAAATATTGTTAATGAATTTCCAAATATTAATAATTTTTCTCCTGAACACCATTATTTGGTGGCCATTACCCACTTTTCCTGGGGGCAAATTTCAATACATTAAAGCATTCAGAACTTCACACATTAAATCACATACTTCCATAATCAACATAAGCTAATTAAAAATAAATACTTCCATTTAAAAAAAAACACCACAGTTTTACAAATTACTTCAGTTTCTTTCTTTTCCTTTTGCCTCATAGGCCATAGTAATAACAATTCTTTCATGATTAATTTCATAGTTACACACAAACCTAGAGGAAGGCAGCACCAAATACTAAATATTAATTGGTTTCATACAAGCCCATGTGGCCATGATCAGTTATACATACATACATGTAGACAGTGGCATGAAAGTTGTAAAACTGTATGAAAATTATAAAACTGAGAGACTAGTATGAAAATTATAAAACTGATTGCATGAAAGTTAATTAACTGATCCTATGAAAGTTATACAATTGATTGTATGAAAGTTATATAATTGATTGTATGAAAGTTATACAATTGATTGTATGAAAATTATAAAACTGATTGTATAAAAGTTGTACAACTGATTGTATGAAAGTTATGCAAATGACAGTTTAAGACAGGAGGCCCAGGACAACAGGCATTCAAGATTGTAGAAAAAAAAATTCAAAAGAAACTCAACTATTTCCCCCCCCAAACCGAATAAATCAAAAAGCAGCTTCCATACCATTTCAGATATAACATAATATTATATTATAGGAGCTATGAATAAAGAAGATATTTTAATGTTCAAAATAAATGCTTACAAAATACTTTGTTAATCTGTTCTCGGTACAGTTCAGGATGCTATCTGACTGGTCAAAATAAAAATAAAGGAACTAATAGACACCTGCACTTCATGTCAATCAGCACATGCGCACACACAAAAATGCACGCACGAGCACACGGGCATGCTTTGCCTACCTCACTTATCACCCAGACAGGGTGTAGCATGAGACTTACTCGATCCTTGAGGAACAGAGAAAAAAAGAGCTATGACACTCAGAGAGTGAAGCAGGACTGGTGTGAATAAAGTATTAAACGTGTGCACGTCCATGCATGCACAGGTGCATGCCTGCTACGACATGCATGTACCACTACATGTCCATATATCTTTAATACGTGTAAATGCTCAACTGTATGCACATGCAGTACATGCATATATGTAGCTATTTGGGTGGGTTGCATATGTTCATATGGACAGTAGAGAGCATTAGCAAGTGGGAATTCGAAGAAAATAATACATAACACTTACACCAAGCATATATAACACATGTTAACAGTTCACGTTTCAAAAGTCGGTACACGATTTTAAAATTACAAAGCATAGAGAAGTTTGCCACTACTATGAAGTCCTGATTAAAACACAAACTTGGTGTTGATTAATCTCTGGAAGGCTGCACTCTCTATCGAGTTGCTATGACATCTGCCTTGTCAAGTAATACCGAATCACACCATTCCCATAAAGCAATTTAGCAAGAACCCCCTGGGAGATAGATCGATCCTTTTAGATCGATCTAGGTATGGGAACCAAGTCATACTGAACTGATTTTTTGGTACAGATGCACGTTTAGACACATATGGCATGTGATTATTGGGACTGTAAATTGTATGAATTAGAAACTAGCTGCAAAGCTACGGCACATAATGACATTAAAATGACACAAATAAAAATATTTAGATATGCATCTGTAACAATTTGTTGTGATCATGATACAAAAACAAAGGTAATGAATTTATTTTCACATAAAACACTGCATATATATCTACAACCTAATTAGCATTTATACAGAAAACAACAAAAGAGAAATTCCAACAGAAATCAACTGAAATATACAGACAAAACCAAAGTGCCAGCAATAAATAACAAGCCCTTAGACAAAAATTTCCTATAGGAGTTCTAAAGGATTCTACAGGACTCTATAGGAATTCTGTAGGACTACAATGGACTGTGTCCAATGTCCTTTCAGTTTAAGATTCCTACCTAGGACTAATGTCCTACAGGATTTTGGACCAACTTCCTTTAAGGGGGGCCATTCAGAATGTAAAGAGCAGAGTGCTAGCTGGTCCACGGCCTAAATATGGTGGACCTACATGAAAGGAAGACTGCTTAATCCTGTAATGGTCTCTTAGCCTCTCAAATGCCTCACCATGGGTCGTCCCTCGACCGTTCGAATTGAGCCAAGATTTAATTACTGTGCCACTGTAGGGACGACGCGTGGAGGGGCATGAAAGAGGTGGAGAGACCATTACAGGATTAAGCGGTCTTCCTTTCATGTAGATCTGCCATATTTAGGCAGTGGACCAGCTAGCACTCGGCTCTTCACATTCTAATTGGCCTCTTACACATCCTATAGGATCCTATAGGAAATTTCCATTAGAGAAGATAAATTATAAGATACCCTTTTTCTTAGTTAGTCATCTTATTATCAAAACTGCAAATAATATAATGGCAAGATGTGTTTAGAAAATATACTGTTTGCCTGATCGACGAGCTAACCAAGTATCCTACTAATAAATAATGCACATAAAAACATCTAATTAAAACCAACGGCAAATTAATATAGAGGGCAGCATGGAAATCAAGGAATCAAAGGTCAAAACAACACTGGGTCATATTCAGAGAGCCTACCTCATCTTGCACAATTATAGATGGCGTTTTTGGAGGAAGGTCCTGCCAAGAAAAGTCAAAGTTTGAGCAAAAAAATTATGGTGGGTGCATCATTATGACAAAACCTGTGTAACTATACAAACCGTACACCTTGTGTTCTCACATGTAGCACTACACTGAAATTACCTATACGCAAAGCTTTGCAACTTTAAATCAAAACTGTTAAGCATGCTAGAATCTATTTTCACAACAATACCTATTGTCTAGCCTCAAGAAAGGCTTACAGTACTTTCCAAAGCTTCCCAAGAGTGTCTTCACCTATTTCAATAACAATAATGTTACAGGTTTTTAAAGGATTTGACATTATATTTTTCTTTCCACTAAATAAAGTTCTCAAGGCACCATGCTGATGAAGGGCAGAAGTGAAGCTGAAAACAGTGTGAATTAATCACGAAAACTGACAGGTTTTGACATCTTTTACATTTTGGCAGTGCAGCTGTACCTGTACATTTTGAAGAGAATGACTGATAACTTTTTAGCCTGGCTTTGAGCTAAGACAGTCACCTGGTTGGACCCCCCCATCCTTCCCCAACAGCTTAAGAAGGCCAATACATGAACTAAAAAGCATGAAGTGAACTGGCAAAACTTAAATTTAAAGGGAGAATGGTATCCCGTAGCATAAATATATGATACAACCTCTCAAAACATACTGGTATGGCTGCATCACTAAGATATGACGCTTGATGTGAAAATGCCTCTAGTCTGTTACCATGATGACAAAACCAAATGATAGTCATTATAAAAGGTTTTTTTAACTTTTATAGCACAAGTGTTGATTACAGTTATAATCTTTGGAATCAGACAGTGTTAATCCGGATCAAAACTTTGACGTTATGCAGTTCTTCTAAAAACCAAAAATAAGGTTCAATATATTTTTGTAAGATTTCAGAATTAAACTGTTGACATCAATGAAAATACTTGTGATAATTTCATGTTCATTTTTCGAACAGAGATTGGATATCTCAAATATCTTACTTGTATCTTTCATTACTTTTTCATTTCTTTATTTTAATTAATTAATTAATTAATGTGTGTGTGTGTGTGTGTGTGTGTTGAGGTTAATCAATGTTGTTAAAAAGTGAATAATACATGAACTAAAAAGCATGAAGTGAACTGGCAAAACTTAAATTTAAAGGGAGAATGGTATCCTGTAGCATAAATATATGATACAACCTCTCAAAACATACTGGTATGGCTGCATCACTAAGATATGACACTTGATGTGAAAAACTTCCAGTCGGTTACCATGATGACAAAACCAAATGATAGTCATTTCAGAAGGCATAAAAACTATTATTGCCCAAGTGTTGATTAAAATTATAATCTTTGGAATCAGACAGTGTTAATCTGGATCAAAACTTTGACGTTAGGCAGTTCTTCTAAAAACCAAAAATAAGGTTCAATACATTTTTGTAAGAATTCAGAATTAAACTGTTGACATCAACGACAATACTTGTGATAATTTCATGTTCATTTTGAACAGAGTTTGTACATCTTAAACACCTTACCTATGTCTTTCATAACTTTTTTTTCTTTAGTTTAATTAATCATTAATATTATAATAAGTATGTGTGTGTGTGTGTGTGTGTGTGTGTGTGTGTGTGTGTGTGTGTGTGTGTGTGTGTGTGTGTGTGTGTTGAGGTTATATTAATTAATCAATGTTATTAAAAAAGTAAATAATTATCTGTAAATTTCTTGGGAGAACCAGTATTTTGTGAGGGGAGGAGAAAACAAGAATCCAAAAATCACTGAGTGAAGCTAGGAAAAAATAAAACAGGACACGAGTCTTTAAAAAAATGATACACAGGTCAAAGGGGTGGCATAATTGCTTGGGTTTTGCACCTTTTTTTTTTACATGATTAACTTTTTGAGGGGGTCGGGTGGGAAGGTGTGTATGGGGAAGAAGGGGGTAAGGAAGGGCCACTAGCCAGCTGTGACCTCCGCTGGACACTACCACTGTATCCATTACTCAGGGACCATTCCCAGACCCCACTGTACTAACTTTGGATCAATCTATCTCTGAGGAGATTCTTGCTAAATTGCAATCAACTTAGATATCTGTCACGCCTATTGAAGCTGCTAAGGGGTAATATTAATTATCGTTTAGCAGCTTCAGTAGGCATTCCAGACATCTAAGCCGCTTCAGCTTAAAGCAATTTAGCAAGAAACCCCTAGGAGATGGATCGATCCTGTTAGATCAATCTAGGTATGGGAACGCAAACTAACAGTGTGCAGCTTAACCTTGACGCTACGCTCCGTTGGTCCCCACTTATATTTCAAAATAATAAGATAATCCTTCACACTTGCGCACAGTAACCCAAAACTTAATTGCATATTTGCAGACCGAGTGATGAACTTTCATATTTCATACTAGGTAGAATTTCTACTGTCGGTAATGTTAATTACTTAATCAATTATCCTATAAATAAATACATTAACTAATTCATAACACTGGCATCAGTGTCTGCTGCAAAATATGTAAAATTCTCCGTATTTATTTTTATTAAAAAGTAGGTGTGCAATGATGATATTATAACATGGTAGAAGGATCACAGGCTGACAAGAAGGATGTCATTTAATGGATTTTTGTGGACTGATTAAAGTACGAATAAGGGGCCATTCAAAATGAGTTATGTCGATCTAGCTAGTGCACACTAACTCCATGGGGACTCTCACTGAATGCAATCAGAGTAAGAGACTAACACGCCTCCTCCAGCAGCTGAGGGGGGGGGGGGATTAACTTTCTTGTGCACTTGGCTTCTGGAAGATTTTTTACTTCAGTTTGAGTGCAAAGAGTGGATATATGCATCCACGTAGCTTCCTTCAAATTGAACTTAATAAAGTGGGTTGCTTTTAAGGGATTATCTACATCACCAATATTTAAAAAGTAATTTAAGTTGGCAAGAAGTCAGCTGACCAAGCAGAAGAAAGTCTTGGGAAGGCACTCACCCCACTGCTTTTCGAGAGATCTTTTAAAGCTGCTAACTGAGCCTGGAGAGCTTCAATTTCTGCTGCTTTCTTCTTTTCCTCCTCTGCTTTCTGTCTCTGTGACAAAAAAAATTACATAGCAAACAACAGTAGCAATCCCCAAGTAGGCATTTATGTATTTAACATGTGAAAATTCAATACCTGATTGAAAGCTCATTATTATCATCATAACATCATAAATTGGTTTCAAGGAAGCAAAGTAAAAAAAGTTTAATGTGGGTTAGTTTTGGGTTTGCCTGCACTATATTTGCCCATAGCCAACCCACCAACAATGAGAGAGAGAGAACAAGAGAGAGAGAGAGAGAGCATACTATTAAGAATACAAAAAAAACACACCTTCAGTTCCTCTTTCGAAGGCTTCCCATCAATCTTATCAAAGGCCTCAAATATTTGTCTGTAGAGAGTGTTTTTCCTAGTTTTATCATCATCTGGTGGCAGGAAGTCTTTGACGGGAGCACCAACTGTCTTGTACAAGTCTATGATGATGCGTTCGGCCACATGGCGTATCTCCCCATTATTGTGCTGCAGAGCAGCCACGCAAAACTTCATCAAGTTGTCAACTGTCAGGCCGCTATTATAAATAAATAAATAAATAAATAAATAAATAAATAAATAAATAAATAAATAATACATGAATAATATATAATAATAATAACTTTAAAAAAAGTGTCATCAATTTACATTCACGTGACAAATTAAACCACGAAATATGGTCACATTTTTAAATTGCTAATCCAAACCCTCCTGCCAAGAGGTTTCTTTGAAAAAAGACAAGTGGCGCAATTAATGAAAACCGAGTAAGTATTAGGATTTCCTAGGAAAAGCAAAGGAAACCTTTCTTTGGCAAATTTCTGCTCAATGAGAAGTGTACTTGCACCAGGATATATCAAAGACCTTTTATGTGGAAGTATTGTAGACACTTCCCACTGACTACAATGGCTGACTAGATGTTATGGGCAATTTATCTGCCTTACCATAAAATATGAAGATATAATAAATAATAGTACGTAACATATGAACAGCTGTTTGAAACTCTGAACTGTTCACACTGTACATTGTCAATTAAAATACTCAACCCAGTTGGACTATATGAGAGAGAGAGAGAGAGAGAGAGAGAGAGAGAGAGAGAGAGAGAGAGAGAAAATGAGGAAAATGATCTCATTTGTTACTTAATTTTTCCCTTTTTTATTTTGTAAAATTTAGAAAATTACTTGTTTTCCAATCCTAAGTCTCGGTAAAGCTGCTCTACTATCTCTGTCTTGCTGAGTGAGAGGCGGGGCGCCGCTGAGGGCTTGAATGGCTTTGTACACTCACTGGGTACAAGGTGGGTAGCCTGTGAACAAACACATCAAAATGAAACTGAAGAACAGATTTTTCCCATTCTGTTGGTCTTGCCACAGACATTTCTACTTCAAAATGACCTTTGACAACTTCCCTGAACTCAGCAATTCTCACTGATGACAATTCTTCATGGACCTGTTCAGCTGTGAAATGACGTCCCCTCCCTAGGGAGAATACAATAATTATCATCCAAAAATTCCAACATTACTGTAACATAAACGTGCTAACTCTGTAAGCCGCCATGCTGGAACACACGTGTATTATTCAAGTCGCTTACAACATTGTAAAATAAGAGGTGGTCGCTTAAGACAAATAAAATGTTACATCTCCCTCTTTATAATCAACTAAGATTAATAAAGTAAGTAAAAGCATGTAAATTAAAATAAATTCAGTTTTTGGTGTTCACAGTTCTTTGTGAGTGTTCACTTTAACTTAAAGTCTTTCAATGTTCAATGTGAGAAGAGCATTCAGAGTCTCTGATCTT
>NW_019775626.1:96443-118869 GCF_001039355.2 Lingula anatina | reverse complement strand
TTCTATGGGCTGTTGCAATATCTAAACCACACTGACCACATTTCTTGTTCTTTTGCTTCCAAGGTACGTGTTCCTGTCTCTTAGAGGCTTGTGAGGGATTTCTACTAGCATGGCTTTCCTTACTCTTATGTGACTTGTGATTAATGGCGGAAACTTCAACTTCTGGTCTTAGAATCTTCATTTGTTGCTGGGATGACTCATACTGTCTGCCTATTTCTAATGCTTGAGCTAGAGTAAGTCTTTCCCCTTTTTCTAACAGTTTCTCTTGAACTCGAGGATAGTACACCCCACGTATTATACAGTCAATTAAAATGTCTTCAGCGTCTTGGTACTCACAATCCATAAGAATCAATCTGATGTCTTTTACAAAATTGTCAAATGTCTCACCTTCCTCCTGCTTCCTTTTCTGGAGATTAAATCTTTGTGCACGTTTGTTTTTTCTGGGTCTTACATAATTTTCAAGCTTGCCGAATATTGCTTCTGGTTTATCCTCTTCATCTTCTTCCCAAGTGAATGTTTTATAAATTTCTCTCCCTTGTTTTCCAATCCACATGCCTAACCATCCTGCCCTTATCTTATCATCTGTTTGTGATAGTGGACCCTTGAAAACGAGCTCAGCATGCTGTCGGAATCGAGTAAATTCCAAGTACAAATTTTTAGACTCCCAATCGAAACTGGGTTGCTCGAATGCATACGCCATTTTAATTAGTGTCTCGCACAATTAAAAATGTTATGTGGCATGTGTAAGGACTCACTAATAGCTGGAAAAGTTTAACTTCTGACACCATGTAACATAAACGTGCTAACTCTGTAAGCCGCCATGCTGGAACACACGTGTATTATTCAAGTCGCTTACAACATTGTAAAATAAGAGGTGGTCGCTTAAGACAAATAAAATGTTACAATTACTACAACCAAGGCTCTCTTTACCCCCCCCCCCCAACATCAGAGTTGTGATGAGATAAATACAAAATAAATAAATAAATAAATAAATAAACTATAAAGTAACAATCTCACCTTGACATCTGGGTATTGTGCTATGTCTAAAACAAATGCTTTGGCTTCATCCCTGATTCTAGCAGCCTGAAAAATTGGACAATCAGTTATGTAGTATTTTCCAAAAATCAAAGAGTTTCTCTTTTTATTTTTTACCTCATGTGTGCCATCAAGGCCCCATTTCAAAAAATTTAAGGAACAATAATAACAACACAATAATAATAACAATACACTTATCTTTGGCCTAAAATCCATTTTGAAATATTTTGTTGATTTAATAAAAAAAAATGATTTTTTCCATATTGTACCAGCTGGAGAGACTGACAACTAATTCATAGCCTGGCTATCATATAGGATGATCACCTTATCTGAGCCCCAACATTTAAGACCTGACCAGTTATTAAAGAAAGTCATTTCAATTGGTGCCTTGGGGTTTATGACAGGAAGTCAATGACACCAACTTCTGTGATTTTTGATATTGCTAAGTTAGTTCTTAAGACAAGATTCCACTTAAACTGGATTTTAATTAAAATCTTGGGTAGAAATACGTCATTGGCCCCACTCACTGTGTCTCCGCTCCTTTGTATTAAGCCTGGAAGCGTCTTTTCAACAGCATAAGAAGTTTCTGATTTGCCAAGTCTAAAGAGTAAAAAAAAACTAATTAATTAATTGATAAAAGTAAAATGTGATTTTTCAAATGAAAAAGAAATGAGTTTCACTCAAATACCACTATGATGTCAAATCATCAAGTGGAAAATCTTTGATAAAAAACAAATAAAAGAAACTGCATACAACTGGATGCTCAGAGATTTCTTTATTACCCAAATTTTATGATCAACTTTGTTTATTGAACAAGGAAATGAAATGTAATGAAAAGGGGAATTACATACTTGTGCAATGAAATAAAATCTTTGAGAATAAACCGCAGAAGACTCAGGGCTGCCTTGAATACCTAAGAAAAGATACAAAAACAAAAATAAATAATCATTTTGACAGATGTCCAACTTTAGAATAAAGAATAAATATATACAACTGACATTAACTTCAAGATCGAAAACCATAAAGAAATCTTTATCCTAATTTCAGACAAATCTGTTTCTGATATATCTATTTCAATTAAGAAGGAAAGAAAGAAAGAAAGAGGTTACATTAATGATCCTCATGCATAACATTAATCTAACATTGTCAAGATTCTTAAAATATATTTTTTATTTAACTCTGATTTTTTATGAAGGCATTTGCACCTGACATGCCTGCACAAACATGCATCATGAATCTATCACAGAAAGAAGAAATTCACTGCACTTCAAATTGGTTACATTCTCACCGCTTGCACTTTATCCTTGATCCCTCGTTGAACTAGAAAAATGGCTGCCCGCAGCATGTTTCTGGTCTCTTCTTTAGGAGAGCTGGTAGGTAGGTCGCGCAGCTCCTTTTGGACAGAATTTATGGCATCTTCTCGGAAACTCCAAGTTTTGGAATAGGCTTTGGCAGCCTGGAAAAGAATAGTTAAAATCTTAAATATAAAAATGAAATTTCTTTACCACATAAGGGTAAAATATGGTCAACCACAGGTTGTGAAGTGTATAAAAAGGTTGTGAAGTGTACAATAAAAAATATTAAAATTGAAAGCCAACAGTGTGTAAGGGTGCTTTCCCAGAGATTTAGATCGATCTAAAGATTAAGTTTTAGATCGACTTAACTCCCTGGGGGTTCACGCTAAATTGCAGTCAGCTGAGCGGGCACCATAGTTAATTACCCCCTTACACCTTTTGTAGGTGGGACAGACGCTTAAGCCGGCCAAGCTGACAATAATCTAGTGAGACTCCCCACAGGGATAGATCGATCTAAAAATCTACGGAAATGGGGTGTAAGACACCAGGCTAACTTAATTTTCTGTCTAAACCTCTTTAGCCTGCTGACCTTTAGCCAGTCAACTGTCCAGCTCTCTTCTGGACTCTGTATTTCAATTTTGGACTGGCACTTTTTAAAGATTTTCATTATTAGAGCATACTGAGTTCAGATGAATGGTCTCGAGTCAGTAAGAAAACACATATGGAGTTAAGATGGCCTGCCTCAGTAAGAAAATAAATTTGGACTTCCTGGAACATATCGAGTTTAGATGGCCTGCTTCAGTTACAAAAAAAGTTTGGACTTCCTACTTCAAAATCCTGGCTAAAGCCTGCCTCTGGCCCTTTCAGTATTTAACTACTGATTCAAAGCAGAAATAGAGGCTGCTGACTGAACATATTGGCAAAAGTTAACTGATTGGACTCCAAGTTTACTGGCATTTGATGTGACGTCAGTGTTTACATCACAGACTATCAACCTACCAATGGCTGCCCAAACACGTCAATAAGAATGCTGGCCTCGCGGAGATCTTTTTCACTCATTTCTTCTGGTCCTTCTGTGATTCCTTTAAAAAATTAAGAATTTGATACATAGTGTTAAATTTTTATAATTAATATTACTTTATTATGATTCAGAAGTTTGTACTTTAACACAAGGATTAAAGTTATTTCAGAAGCATATCAAAGTACATTGGTTTAAATTAATAAAGTAAAAAAATTAATTTGCTACAGTGAGACCAGTTTAAAGTTTTTAAATTTATTTTCATAATTTCTTCATGCTGAGGTAAGTTCATTTAATTTTCTTTTAAAAAGTGATACATTTATCATCAAACTAAGAAAATTCTCAAAATATTAATTCCAATACAATAAATATTAATACAATGTGACAAAAAGAAAAAAAAAATCTATATGCACACACTCATTTCATATCCTGCAATTGAATCACTGAAGTATCCCATTTACTATAATATTAGTACTAAATAATAATACTAAAATAATAATACTAACAATATTACTAAAATTTATACATTATTAAGTGAACACATCTAAGTTCAACAATAAAATTCAAAATTTGCTATAATTTCATCTCCACCTACCTCCCCCTGTTCCTCCGCCAGTGCCACCACTTTCATCCAATGGCGGAGGCGGCGATTCTGCTGGAGGGGGCTGTCTGGCAGTTGGCGGGGGCGAGCCACTTCCTTCAGCCTCGTCTTCAACATCTCTGGGGCTTTGTGTTCTAGAAATTCAAGGAATTGTGTGAGAAGTGTTTATGAAAAATTCTGTTCTGCTTCAAGTTATAGTAGTGGAAGAGAAGGGGAGAGAAGAGCGAGAATAAAACAAAATCTTATACTGCATTGAAAGATGACCTAGACTGGTCTTACTTTAATAGCCAAGCACTTAAAAGCCACCAACTTTACAACTTTTTCGGTGTATTGACCATCCTGTTTCAGAGCCATAGCTGTGTGTGTGTGTGAGTATGTGTGTGTGTTTGTGTGTGTGAGAGAGAGAGAGAAAGAGAGCACTTAATCTCAAAAAAAAAAAAAAAATTAAAGTACCATATCTTGTACTAAAATCTGGGTCAGGTACAAAGACATTGCACATCATTATAATCACACCATAAACAAACTGTACATAGAAAAGAGTACACCAAAACACAATGATTTTAACATCTTTGCTCAAATCAGCCAACATAAAAGACATCCCCAAAATCTCTGAAAAGAAAAGACAACACGCCAAAACAAGTTTCAATCCAATAAAGTCCATAAACACTAAATAAAATAGGATAAAGTCTGTCAAGAGAGTTATAAAGAGTGAAAAAGAGTTCTTCATCATTCTTTGACTTCTGTGACAAAACATAGTTCACAAAAAGAAGGGAATCTGGAAAAGAAAAGTTACCATTGAACAAAAAACTAGGTGCACAAAAACAAACAATCAAATATGCTTTATAAGACTCAAGTCAGAATAAAATAAAAGAACATATCAGATTAAGAGTATCCACTGCAAAGACCATCAGAGCATCCAATTTCTATTAAAGATAAATAAAAACAAGACAAGTGCATAAAAAGCAGCATCATGTAAAATCAGAATACCGTAAATCAGAAAAACAAAAACGGTAAAACTACACAAGTAAAGTGGTAACGATGGCCCGCTCATACTTTGGTTCTTCAATGAAAGCCTCCTCCCCATCTGGCTCTGCAGACAATGGAGGAGAATCAGCTGGTGGTCCATTCTGGTCTTCTCTGAAATTCCAATAAAATTCAACAATGACCATTTGGTGACTGATCATAACTTTGAATTTTTCCCTCTCTCCACGAACATGAAGCTTTTTGAGGTGAAGCTTCAATTTTGGGCAGAAAGTGAAAAGTTTACACTTATAGTCATTATCAATAAACTACAAACTAAGATGAATTTCCATCAGACTGTCAATTTAGATTTTATTTATTTGTAATCAGGACTAGGGTAATGGCTCAATCGTTTCAGCCAAAAAATAATAGCTTTTAAATATAGATCCCACATATTTCTGGTCGTAAACTTGACCTTTTTATGTGTCTCTCTAGTTCATAAATGTCTGCCAAACGACATAGTAATGCTCCATCCATGATGCTTGATGTATAACTGCTGCTAGCACAAAAGCAGACTTGACAGAAACAATCAAAGATTTATTTATGTATAGCACAGGGGGGAAAAAGCAGAAAATATCACTTTTCCATTTTTCTATGAAACAGTATCTATTGGTATTTTCTTAAAGTTAACAATATAATGCTATTAGAAACCAAATGACGGCATTTGATCGGGTTTAGTGGCAGATTTTACTTCATATGTATAACTTTAAAGCACCTTAATCAATAAACAGGTGAAATAATAGTCTCACAGAAAAATCAATTTGGAAAATGATGTCTTGATCGTAGAACGAAAAAAAAAAAAAAATCACCCAACCTAAGAGGTCAAGTAAAAAAGTTGAATATAATATATAAGAGAAAAAAGAAATCAAAGCAGACTAAAACAGACTGCAAATATATACACTTACAGTCCTTCTGCTGCATATTGGTCATGTTGCAGCTGGGCATCTTCCAAAGCTCTAGTGAAGTAATGGAATTAATGACACTTGTCTTTTAAGCAATGCCCCCATCTTTTACATTGTATTCAACTATCTACAGTACTATAGATATCCCTACAGGATCCAATATGTCTTAAGAATATCCTAGTATGTAATTCAAACTGCATACTGGGTTGAAGAATCCAATAATTGTTTTGTTTATGAAATATAATACATTTTCATGCTGTTAATGCTACACATGTCCAACCCTTCTATTATATGTACATTTAAATCTTTTATGGGATTCATTAGGAGTTATTTATTTTAAAAAATATACTAAACTTCTCCTAAAGTTGGTTTCACATTTAAAAAATAATAATAATAAAAAAATAAATAAAAAGGACAAAATTTTAGATAATTAGTTTAGTCTACTTCCACCCAAGAAAAGTAAGTAGACCATTTAATTTAAATATTGTGCCTGCTGAAAAACAACTCTAGATGTCAGACCAATGTTTACTTTTTTATCTAAGTAGACTATTGTAAATATATGGTTTTTTGGGCTTTTTTGTGTGTGCGAAACTATCCCTGCAGCCAAAAAGTAGATGACCAATTGACTTTCAGACTGTCAACTGTAAGTAATTACCAACCTGAGTACCACACCTACACTAGTAAGACTTAGTACTATTACTATCATCTCTATCAGTATCAAAATAATAATAATAATAATAATGATAAAGTAATAATAAATGCAAAAGCTTAATAATCTAATAAACATGCATCTATCAATAGCTATGTGTATATATGTGTGTGCTTCTATGCATGTAAGTGTGTGTATTGGTGTCAGTGTGTTTCCACTTTTTCTTCTCTCTCTCTCTCTCTCTCTCTCTCTCTCTCTCTCTCTCTCTCTCTCTCTCTCTCTCTGTGGTCTGAAAACAACCAAATGACCACTCAACAAATAATCTACGTACTAGTGATTACATATCAACATCATAAGTAGACACTTCTATCAAATAGGCACATTTTTCAGACACACTTAGAACTTCTAACAAGAGAATGAAATCAACCAAACTGCACGTTCTACATACAGTCAAAGGCCAATCTGGAGCTGCGCTTCCATTCAAGATGGGTCAGCCTTACTTGGTACAGCCCATCTCAGCTGGCCACCTGATTACAGTCTGCTCAACGTAGGAGGCAAAGCTACCAACTGATACAATTAAAATATCAACTTGTATCAAGAAGAGTGTTGGTAGGCCTAACAGAGAGATTGGACTTGTTTCTTATGTTGAGCTAAACATAACTTTAAAAAACGTCACTCACATTTCTCATGTTGCATATGCAGATGGTGAGCGGAACAACAGAGGGATTAGACTGGACTGCTTTGGTGAGCTAAACGCTACTGGAGGAAGGTCACTATTTCACATATCAAATACAATGGTTGGGCAAGACAACAAAAGGATTAAACTGGATTCCTATGGTGAGCTAACTGTAAGCAGATATTCATTGACATAAGCTGTACCATGTAACTTCCATCCATCTTGGTTGAAAACAATTTCACACTCACATTGTATCACTTGCATTAAGTCTACTTAGTCTTGTATCAACTTGGTGCCTGTCAGTAACGATGCTACTGCTTGGAGAACCACTTGGTTTCTCAGCAGCTGGTATTTCATTTTCTTCTTCACTGTCATCATCTTCATCATCTTCATCATCACCACCTTCATCACTTCCTGCCACATGCGGCTGTTCATGGTTGGTTTCATCTTCATCTTGTTCGATTTCACTTACGCTTTCACTACCTTCAATTGGTCTCTTTCCCTTTTCATCCTCATCATCACTTTCAGGATTCGCATCATCCTGGCTGCCAGCGTCAAGATGGTCTTCTGGTGTTTTAGGATCTCTAACAAGCTGACGTGGCTTGGTTGCAGTATTCTCTGTCTCTGTCTCAGTATCAGTATCATCTTCACTCGTCTCTACAGTCTCCACATTTTCCCGTTTTTTCACTGCCTGGCGATGTTTGGGTACAGACAGATTGTGGGGAAATTGCTTATTTTTAGAACTGCTACTCTCACCATCTGTCTCACTTTCACTTTCACTTTCAGATTCAAGCTTACCATAGTCCTCTTCAATGCCTGCAGGCTGCTTTCTAACAATTGGAAACACCATATTTTCTTATCTCACTGTATTACACATACTTATGTAATATAGTATCTATATGATATGAAACTGCACAATCCAATCATCACATTTACCAATAAACAGAACCATACCCTCTTATATTAAAAATCAAAATTACTCTTTCTCAACAGGGATATTTTCTCGGATATTCAAAACTGTAAAATGTTGGCATAAGTTATGTGCCAAATAACATTCAGTTTTCATTGAAACAAGCTAAAAACTAAACTGCCAAGCATATATGTTTTTAAAATTCATGACATTGTCAAACAGAACCAAGTTTTGTACTTCCTGACCCATGTATGGTTTTCACGGGCAACAACACTAGTCTTGGTCACACTCATGTGTGAATGCAACAATGTTGCTGTAAAACATCACACTTCTACCCCACCCCCAACACATGCACACACATTGTAAAACTGTGCATTTAGCTACAAGATTGTATCTTTGCACTGCTGATCAATCTGAAATAAAAGCACTTGCAAATTCTTTTTTTGGGGTGAACCTGGGAAATCTTTTAACCTATCTGAAGACCAAAGGTTGCAATTAACATGAGCCAAAAACTAAATCTACGAGTTAGAACATTTAAATTCACCAAATAATGAAATTAGCATTTCAATTTTCTACTTCATACTCATTCACTGACTTACTTTTTTAAAGCTGGAAGAGGTCTCTCATCATAGGGGAGCTTTCCCGAGCGGCTTTCTGGAGGTGGGAGAGGGGGAGGGGTTGGTGTTTTCTCCAGTCGCTCCAATTTTGGGGGTGGAGTTTGCTGCCTCACAGGTTCTAAAAACATATGAATGTCTAAAAATTAAAGCCCCAATAATGCATTTATGAGTGTTTTTTATTAAGCCCAGAGTACTTAAGTATTGTGGAGGTTGTGGACAATAACCTTGCACTGGTCCCCAAACTGGTTTTAATCTTTTAGTTAAAAACATACACACATGGTCCACTAAAACAAGACACTGATGTGAAAACCTAGCTGTTCATTTCTTGTATTTAAATTGATGCAGTCTATCTTCATTTTATTGGACAGCTGCAGATCTTGGGTCAATAGACTAAAATTTTGGTCTCAAACTAAAAACCAATCAAACTTACCAATGGTCACTGGCTGAGGATGCTTTGACTAAAATGAAAACCAAAATCCATTTTAAAACCAAGTACTACTCTGTGACAACATCCAGAGCCAATTTTCTTTCTTGAACAAAAACCAAAGTGGACAATACACTAAATAATCAGTATTATTATATTTCTTTATTGCTCTACTGGTCAAAATTCATTGTGAACGGTTGTCTTGTTTTGGAAATGGTTTTTATTAGTTAAAGATGCGTAACAGAGCACTTCTCACCCCTGAAACTTCCAGCAGATCGTGGAGTTGAAGCTGTTTGTACACCTGAAGCCTGTATTCATCCATCTGCACCTTCTTTAACTTGGCTTTGTCGTAATCCTCGCTCTCCACCGCCTGGCGTTTTTCTACTTCCATCTTACCTAACTTTTCTCCCACCTTCAATAATGATTCAATAAATATATAATTGATAAAATAAATAAATACATAAATAATTTTGACTAAAAAAAGAAAAATAATAAATTAACAGATAAATCACATTTCCTTCTTTTTTTTTGGTATGTCTGTTTGTGTGTGTGCGTGTGAGTGAGCATTCAAGCACTGTTTGAGTTTGATACTTTGAAACATCATTTTTTCACTGTGATGCTGACAGTGGCTCTACAACAGGATACAAGCTGACTGATTAAAATTAAATCAATATTTAGCAAGAGCAACAAGAAGTACATATTTGGCATAATTGTTAGGCAGTTAAACTGAACATTTAAGTTATTTCAGAAGTATTCATCTCAGTTTTTTACCTTTTGTAGGTCTGTTATTGCCTGCTTCACCTTCTTGGCAAAGTCATATCTTTCCTCTGTAAAGATAATAATAATAATAATAATAATAATAATAATAATAATAATAATAACAACAACAACAACAACAACAACAACAACAACAACAACAACAACAACAACAACAACAACAACAATAATAGACAAACAAGCAATTTTTATTTTAAAATAAAAAAGCTTGTCACCTTCCCTTTAGGCAAGGTGCCCTGAACAGACAATCCTTTCTTGTGGTCAAGTATAACCCTTCCCCCCCCCCAAAAAAAAAATAATAATAATAGTAAAACAAAATAAGGAATAAAAAAATACAAAACCAAAAGTCAATATTTCAGCTTTTATCAAAAATATAATCATGACTAACCTAGAACAAAGTCATATTTCAGCTCTAATCAAACACATATTCATGAATTACCTAGAACAGCCTCTTGCTTCTTGCGTTCAAGCTTCCTGATAATCTGTGCCACTTCAGGATCCTGGTACATGTCAAATGCCAGATCGTCCAGTGGAGAGATATAATCTGGCCTGGAAAAAGATTTCAAATCTGTCAGTAACCCAGTACCAGGGATTAAGTGCTACTATAAGTCTATAATGATCAGAATATTAAAGGTACAGCATTAAGTGTTAAACCTATTGAAATACAGTAACAGGAAAAATATTTTAAATTTAATATTAATCTTGAATTAAAAGGTTTTTTACACAATTCTAAAATTGTAGACAAAATTATGAAATAAATTTTCTTGCACTATAATCATAGCAGTCATACAACGTTACGTTCTTAAAGAAACAAATTTTTTTCGGGAACGGCCTCCACCATATTGTTGGTATCCACAATGATATCAATCAAAATGTTGACATTTTTTAGAACTTTCTCAACTGGCAATGAACACCAGTAAGCCCAGTCTTACTTATTCAGTAAACCAGCCAAGGCAGGGTCCTGCTTCAATCTGGGATCATCTATGTACGGATCTCCTTCCTGTAGGATCAGAGAAGCATTTTTAATCTAAGTTACAACAATAGTATTATTAAATAACTCTTACTGTAGAATCTACCTGTTTTTTTACTCAGATATATAACCAGCCCAGTATTTCTGAGTCTTACAAGACACCTTCACCGTGGTATTGGGACACATACTTATCATGCATATATTTATAATGGTAGCTTTTACTTAGGAAGTGCAGTGTGAGATTTGAAAATGTATATAATTGAGAAATATACTGAGAAATAAAAGATTATTATAACCAAAAACTGAACTGAATTCAAAGATAAAAAGTATCAAAGGGAAAACTTAGATTGGGCTTTTCTTGACACGTTAATACAGATGCTAGCCTCACCTCTTTTTTTTTTTTTTTTTTTTTTTTTGGGGGGGGGGGGGTCCGACTTAAGATAATTATTGTTTTCCCAAGTGATGCAATTTTCTTAAAAAACAACTTACCAAGTTACTTGGGTCATAAATATTTTTGATCTCATCTCCTATCACATTCACCGCTATGATGCCAACCTGAGGATGAAAAAAATGAATAACTTTCAATTAGTATATAACACTCATTAGGCAGAAAAGCGGACCTCTTATGAAAAAATTCTCTACTTTAACGTAGCACTATAAATAATCAACACTTGAGTTGTGCATTTGTTTACAATTTGACTTCTTTTCTTAAATTTTACAGCGTCTACATTACCTGATTATATAAATTGTGCTTGTTGACATGATTTTTATGAATGACTAGTTTAAGAAAGGAGCCGACAGCATCCACGTGCACGCTCTTCAACTCCCTGGCTTTGAAGCCCGTTTTCTCGTTATCTGACATGCAGACATACCTAACACGAATCAAAGTTATAACACAATCCATCAGGACATCATGTAGAAACAATGTATAATGTAAATGTAAACAGATATTACACAAATGGTTGGGTCTATATTCCAATTAAAAATTGATCAAACCATAGGAATGTGCCATGAATTATACCAATCATTATGTTATCTTTAGAAATAAATTTACTTTAAATTGAATTATGAGAAAACATAAATTATGAAAAATTTATCAGAGGTATGTTCAGTTTTCAAAGTAAGGTCATATATTTCTAAAAAATATGAGTTTTCAGTGAAACTTTGAATAGTAAATGTGTCCGTTGTCTTACCCCAGGCGTGTATATCTAGCATTCTGAAGTGTAACAGGAGTGTCTTCTGGAACATCTCCAACATAAAACTCTATCTTTGTGGCTGTAAAATATAAAAGTATGGATGAACAACAAGATAATAAAATACAGTCACACAGAAACAAATGAAATACACACAAAGCAATTCATTTCTTCATGAGTAAGAAAAAATTGGCATCGTCACGGAGATCCTGGATAGGATATTTTCAACATTAAGCACTAGTAACTGAAACCTGTTGCAAAGCAACCTGGTCACCTTGGCAACAACTCACGATCAGCAGCATAACAATCGAAAAAACAGATAAGCCATCTTCTTCATTTTTATAATCACCATCTTGAGACAACTTACCAATGTTGTACTGATGAACAAGAATCTGAAGTTTCCTCATTCGAGATTTCTTGTCTAACTGTAAAACCATGTCTTGTGGATAAAGGCAGAATCTATGGAGATAAACATCATATTATTATAATATATATAAATATACAGTTACTCATTAATCATAAATTATTTGATTCAAATTAAATGTAAATTTTCAAATGTATTTGGCAATTGTATAGATCTATACACACAAGAATATTTCTTAACAAAATTAGCGTGGTCTTTCTTTCTTTTTAACTTGCTCAAATAGACAAACTTAAGTATTTCCTCTTATATTATATATATATAATAAGAGCTGGCTAAACCACACTACCTTGAAGACTGCCACCCCTTGGTGGTGGGTGAATGAGTATTCAGTTCAGTGGCCTTGAAACCATCATCTTGGCCAGACACATGGACAACACGAAACTCTAGCTTTCCTGGCATGGCTCGGCTTACCTATGCCACTAGCAAAGAAAAGAGATATCAAATAAATCACTGACAAATTAGTTTAAAATGCTGGTGCAAAGCAGCTGAGAGAACCTAGGCCTGATCCCCCACCTTTTCTTTTCCCTCCATAGCCATTTTTTTAATTGACAGAATTTTTGCTAAAAATGTTGGTATCAAAAGCACATACATTCCTAGCTTTCTGATTTTGAAACTCAGAACTTAGTCAAAAAGTACCTGGTAAAAAAAAAAAAAAAAAAAGAGTTTGCCAGAAAATTTCACTACTAGTAAATGCATTCAGTTATTCCTGCCCAATAGCCTGCAGACGTTCCCTTCAAAGCAATTTTTAAATCCAATAATTATATTTTTGCCTGAAAAACCACTTACCTTATAACATGAAAATAAAGTTTTCCAGACCTAATGAAGATAATTGGTATGTGAGGGGTATAATGACCTACCCTTAAAAACTTGCAGAAATACTGGGTACAGGGTACTAATATAGATTCCTCCTTCTACTGGTAAAATGTCACACTTAACCGGTGCAGCAAAATATAGACACACACTCCAGTTTCCATGGTATAAAATACACAAACCATTAACTTGGTGGTGAACTTTTGAAATGCATACACACAACCCTATCAGCTAATGTCGCAAAAACAATAACACAAACAAATGATAATTCTTAAAAGATTATATCCATGCTTGCATGCTCATGAAAGTTTATACATGCAAGTAATTGTTAGTATAATTAAACATACTATTTACCTGCTTTTTAGCTTAACAACTGACCCATCATGAATACAGACCCTAAAATAATTATTACATACACATACCAGTATATTACTGCCAACCTGATGATAATCTCACAACTTGACATTTATTTGCAAGGCACATGTGTCCTTACTTACATCTAGAGTTTGAAGTCATTAAACATCTGTCGAACAATATTGCTAATGCAAACTACTATTAAAGGTCAATTAACATCACAATTATACGGTAATAGTGATGACGCATAATTAAGTATAGATCTACGGTGTCACTGAACTACAGTGTCAGTGTCAGATAATATGTCACGAATCCAACAAAATAATATCAAAGTCATGGTCGGAACGACAGGACCAAGAAAGTTGCGTGCGCCCAAACAATGCAAGCAAAAGGCAAAATATGCGGCTAATTTGACTTGAGGTAATACCCTTTTTCGATGATTATACATATTAACAACATTTGACCCCTGCTTACCAGCTGTGCTTAAATAAATCCTACATCTGCTTGGTTAGAAACCAAAATTTGTACACACATTTCTGCGCTTGCGCCAAATTTCGTCCGAGATTCTAGTCACGTGACCTATAAAACAAAGTCCCATTTATGTGCAATTGCGAAGAGTATTTGGATTAGCATTTATTTCTAATTTGAGTAGTTAAAATAAAATTAATGTAGTTATACACGTATTCTGTTTAATTGTCTTTTATAGGTAAAACTCAATGGGAATAAAAAATAGGCCATGGACGAGAGGTCACGAGACTTGCAATGTTTACAAATGGAGGTCGCATGGGGGGAAATTTCACTTTCGACTTGTTTTGAGAATGATAAATGACGAAAGATTTTACTATGAAGGCTTTCAAAGTTACTGGTGTTAACAAAAGGAAGAGAGTAGGAATAGCCGTTAAGGATTTGAACGAATTGAAATTAAAAGGTTGCGAAAAACTACAGGTAAGCCCACTGAAATGTAGCCAACAGGCGTTACTTTCCATTTCCACGGCTTCAAATTCCACGCTGGCACTTTGTTGTCTATACTCTAACGTTGCCTCACTGCCGGTATTAAAGATATATAATCCGCGTTTAATCCTTAAGTCATATTTCCTGTGTCTGTATTTTCTGTGACGTTACTTAACTTTTCCAATCGAGACCTTAAATTGAGACCCTCCTTTTGTTTAAGAAAAATCCCAGGAATCTAAGTGTTAATGGCACACACAGTTAATTTTTATAAGTTTTTTCTTTTTTGTGTGTAATTTTCTCTTCAATGCATTATTTTTGTAGATTCCAACACAAGAAGTGACAGTTTGTCTAGAAGAAGATGGCACAGAAGTTGAAGACAACAAGTACCTGTGGAGTCTTCCCTCACAGACCGTTCTAATGATTTTATGTAAAGGAGAAAAATGGGAGGGAGGTGAGATTTGGTCATTTTAGAAGATATCAAATAATTGCAAAAGAGACCATAGATGCTATTGTACACCATTAAAAACACCAGAAATGGTCGTGAAAGATCATGTGACACGATTAAACCAAAATGTTCACTATAAGTAAGTTTGGCCATAATCTTTTGTTTCTTTTGGTGTCAAACCATCATTCCCTCATATAATCTCTTCTTTTTGACAGCTTTAAAGACAAAGGCTTGCCTGGTTTGGGAGGGGAGGGGTTGGGCAGGATGGGAGGATGATATATCCTCTCCTGTGGATATTTCTTAGGAATAGATCTATAATTATAAGTGATACGATTGATTTAAGATTTCTCCACAAAAGAAGTGAATCTCTGAGTCACATCAGTTCCTTTAAAAGCAGTTTTGTTCTGTGAAGGTCTCATGCACAATGTATGCATGCTTATCATTATTTTACTGTGAATGTAACAAATTCTAACATGATTTTCTTTCACATTACTTACCTTTACTCTTCAGGTGCCTCCATGCTACTTAGAAGTATAAGTAGAATTGAGGAAAACATCTGTTCAAGAAAAGAAAACATCTACACATGTATCCACAAGGAACTTTTGGATGGAGACATCAACAAACAGACTGCAGTTGGATTGGCAGAGTTTGTGAAGAATATAAAAATGAATATAAAATCTAGTACAAGGGAAGAGGATCCAGATTGGTTTGAAGGTATTTTTTCATATTAATATTAAAGAGATACTTGTAGTATATGGTATGATCATTTTCTTAAGTCTTCCTTTTTTATATCCAACATCAATGAGACTTATCAATATTAATTTCTAAGCAACAATGATAATTGATTCAGCCTGAGCCATATGTATAAGTTTGTGGTTTTTAAGTGTTCATAAATTATTTATGAGATGTTTATTTTTTACAGATTTGTATGTAGTGATATTAATATGATACTCAATGGATTTTCATTTTGTATGTTGTAGGGTTATCATCTAAATGCAGGGCAAAAGAAGAACATTTGAGATACAGTGCAAAAGCCAGAATCAGGGGGTACTTGGACAAGGTGGTCACAGAAATTTGTATCTTAATATTAAGTATTAATATTAAGTAATAATCAGTGTCATTCAATACATTAATAAATAAATAAAGATAAAGAATTGTGCATTTCCAAAGAAAACCATGCCATTTCTGGTTTGGAAAGCATTTGGCAATGCATTATTTTTAGTAGATGTTTACGTCAGTTTAAAATCGTTAGGTCAATATTTTATAATTTTGAAAAAAGAAGAAAGGTACGTAGTTGTTGGTCTTTTAAAGCATTTATCACCAATAATATTATGATGTTTTACTTTTTTCCCCATTTTTTAGGCCAAAGAACATTTCAATGCTCAAAAGATACCTGAAAATACAAAACTCAAATTAGAACAAGTCATGGACAGTTTCAAAGAACAGCTTAAACTTAACAGTTACCATGGACATTATTTTGTGAGATCTCATTCAGTTGACAAGGAAAGAATGTGTGACAGGGATGGATGGTTCAGCTGTGAGGGACTTTACAATGAGGAGACATGCAAACATTATCATTCTATTAACCCATACGGGTCCAAGGAAAGCAGGATTTTGTTCAGCACATGGAATCTAGATCATGTGTAAGTTGCAGAGTAACAGTGTGAGATATATACTACCATTAAGTAAACAAATTTGAAAAATTAATGGTGTGGAGTCGAGGGCATTGATCTCAAAAGTGATATATGATAGAAAATTTGAAATACTTTATGAAATAGTTTTGCACTTGGGGACATTGTATTTGCTTTTTTCTCTCAAACTCAGCCTATAAATGTGAAATGTTTTTGTAAATATTGGAAAAATAATGAAGTTGCTATTAGGCATTATGGTTTCAAAATATTTCACAGAGCATGGGGTTGTTTAGTAGTGCATGTCAGCCACAAAATATTTGTTATGAATTACATGTCAAGTTTTCTTTCTTTTTATTATTATTATTATTATTATTATTATTATTTTTCTTTTAGTATTGAAAAGTCCAGAGAAGTGTTACCATGTCTTGTGGAAGCCGCCAAGAACATTCCTAGGGGCAGGAAAATAAATGTTCAATACTTTTACGACCTCCTCTTTACAAGGATGAATCTTAAACTTGTCCATATTGCCTGCCATGATAAAAGGGAACATGCGACAAGATGCGACCGTAGAAAAATTTACTCCTGACCTAGATATTTTACTTTAATTAAAAAATAAAAATCATCTTTTTACCATTTACAAAGGTAGAAATAAGTTATTCTAACANTTGACAGCTTTGCTGCCTTGTTTTTCAATTTGTTTGAATTGAATTGAATTGGCATGAAGGATGGAGACAAAGAAAGTATAACACTAAAATAAATGTTTTTCACAGACAGAAAAAGCATTTCAGATGTAATGTTTTAAATGTTAACAATGTATTTTCCTCTCTCAAATATTCTTTTTACTGGTCAGAGTAGTATTCTGATAGTTCACTTACAAGAATATGATTTTAAATGAAAGATAAAAAGCCACAAATTTGTACTTTTTATTGTAGTTAACTGGCATACATTATGTTCAAAGTGCCACTTATTGTCTTTTTATCAAGTCATTTATATTTTTCATGTGCTTTTTTAGCCCTGGTTGAAGTAGGAAGACAACTTGAAATTGTGTTCATGTACTTATGTACATTTATTAAAATTTTATAATACAAGGTGTATAATATCCAGTTTTATTTTTTTAATCTGTGCTACATTTCAAGGACATAATTGAAGTCTTTTTCATATCATGGGAACAATATTATTTAAATGACCAAATGACTCTGGCATAACAGGTTTAGGACCAAGATTGAATTGACTTAGTTACCATGATGCACTCTGGACTTGCTGGTAAAGAAAAGAAAGACTAGTATAATCAGATTACAGTGACAAATTACATATTTCAGTAACATTGAAATGTGTATACTGCATGATGAACAGATTTTAAGGATTATGCAAATATTGAAAGTACATGTAGTGCATATGAAAAATAAAGTGCAACATTGCTTTTTATGAATATTTTTTATGTTTTTATTTTAAACTAATGAAATTATGTTGTTGTGGTCTATCTCCCATTATTTTTCCATAAAAATATTTGTCAAATATGGCCACCAAATTCAATATGGCTGTGACACTGTCATTGTATCCAGGGATCCCAGTTTCATATGTGCATCAACTTTTGTTACTCAATTTCATTTTCAGAGAAAACTGATAAACTTTAAAGAATATATTTCTTATAACTTGTCCATCAAGTGTCATTTTAAGAGGTCAAAAAAGTGCTTTTCTCTTGCGGTTTCAGTATGCATGCTTATTTGGAAAAATAATCTGAAAGTACTATCAAAGTCAAAATATTTCACTGGGATTTTTCTTGTATTTAGTACTTCCAATGGATTTTACAGTCAGATATACCCTTGAAATATTCATTTTGTAGATGTGCCATTTCCCAATGATATTGCCTTCTAAATACAGCCATAATAATCCTTAGAGTTATGTCTTATCCAATGTATGTTGGAACTGTTAGAGCATTGGCACAGATTGATGAAAAAAATTGATAAAAGATGCCGAATATCCCAAGAATCCTCAGTATAGCCTTGTATATCCATCAAAGGCATCTGAGTTTGCTCTTCAACCAAAACCAAACACAACACTGCTTTCACTATCCAGAAAATCAGCCAAAAATATCCGTGTTAATTATTTTCAAGGAGTCCACTATACACTGAAAGTGTTGTAATGTCCAAGGCTGTGCTGACACGGGCACCGCTGCATGGCTGCTACTGAGGGGGCTAAAATAATAAAGAAACATTAATTTAATCTTTTAGTTTTGGGGCTTGGCTTAGACTATCAAAATCAGCTAGTCAACTACTTTGTGGTATTGGTGACTCCAAAATACTCTTATTGGCTATTGCCATCAGCGGTAGTACTAATCAGTGTCAAGACTCTATATTGGTTACATGTCGATACATCCCCGCACCGATCTCCCCCACAATTACAGATATACTGAGGGGGAGTATCGGTGCATGGAAGTATCAGTGCGAGGATCTATCATTGTGGGGTTGTATCGATGCGCATAATACAAAAAAATACTAAGGGGGATTATTGGTGCGGGGGAGTAACGATGCAGGGGAGTATCGATGCGGGGGAGTATTGGTGTGGGGGGTAACGGTGCGGGGAAGTAATGGTGCAGGGAAGTAACGGTGCAGGGGAGTATCGGTGCGGGGAAGTAACAGTGCGGGGAAGTAACGGTGCGGGGAGTAACGGTGCAGGGGAGTAACGGTGCATCGACATGACCCCTCTATATTAAAACTTCTACAGTAACAGTGTGCTGTAAAAACATCTGTCANTCATAGAAGAGTACATGTACCTGATCTCTAATGGGTTATTAAATGTGACAAGTATATCAGAGTCAAACTGAGGCAGCCTGAACAAAGCCATGTGGATCTCCACTGTGTTTTTAGCATCCTCGTTGAATTTAGCAACTCTCTGGCAGCCCTTAAGATACCACACGCATTCTGCACTGAAAATATATTTAAATATATGTAATTTATCATTTAGAAACAGAACCACCCAGTCTGTACTAAAAATACTGTAGTATGCTGGCCCTTTAGGACATCAGGATTTAAACTTCTGAATAAAAGCAGGAACAGTGGCAAAACCTTAACAAGTTGATTCAGATCAGTTACATTGTGCTAAATTTTCAACAATTACTTTAGAGTGGCAGTTCAGTTGAGGTAACTGAATTCAGATTTTTAAGAAGTTAGAAATGTCATACTGATCAAATTTTTTCTTTATTTCAATGGACTACTGAGGAATTAACTGTTGCAAATTGACGTAGGCTAAAATATTTGGCCTTAAAATAACCCTTCTCTTTTTCAATTTATTCTCAAACTGGCTTTAGTTTGAGTTTGTTCAGCTCAATAATATTATGCTCACTGTTCCATTTGAATTCTGTCTGCAGGCACAGCTTCAATTGTAATAATCTCTGAGTCCTCACCCACCTCATTACTGAGACACCCATCTTCAAAGTGGGTTCTACATGAAATGCAAAAGGACAGTCAAAGGCCCCACTCAGAATAGGGGACTAACTAGTCCGAGGGTCAAATATGGCCACCCCCTACAAAGCTTGCCATCTAATCTGCTAACAGACACTGAATAGATATCCTGTGGGGAAGTATTAAAGTGGGTTGGCCATATTTGACACTCGTACTGGTTAGTCCCCTATTCTGAATGGGGCCTAAGACATTAATATTCAAAGTCTTCAAATCACAAGCAAGTATAGTTATCGTGGTACAGACTAGAATATTAAGCTGGGGTAGCGCTAACACTCGCCAATTTAGCCAAATGATAAAACTGACTTAAATTGGATAAAGGAAAAGGGCTTGATTTGACATTTTTAGCCAAATTATAACCATTTTGGTAAAAAAAATTGACAAAAATGTGGTGATTTGGCTATGCGAAAAAAATTGCTAGCGCTTCCCCAGTTAAGGTATATTGAAATGGTATTTACAAATTCCAATATGCCTCACTTCTATATGAAATATACAAATGTCACTATTTATTAATCAAATTACAAAACAAATGATACATTTAACTGGATTTCATGAATGAATGCCTGCTATGACTGCCTCTGTGTAGTTATTTTTTCAAAATAAATAACTGGAGCATTTTACCTCATTGCATGTTGGTGTGAGTCCTCTTTTACGTATTCCAAAATTTCAAATATTACACTCTGGTCCGTCTGTGAATGGGTAAACACTTCTTGATTGTCTGGGATCTCCCGGATTTCACTTGAAAATATCAAAATATCAATATTTTCATAACCACTGGAATCATGTCTTTGGCTACGTTTATAAGTCACATGATGATGCTACCAAGAACTTACTGGGTATACAGTCTATTTCCCTGTGCCCCCCCCCCATCCCATCCCATAAAAAATAAATAAATAAGTTTTGGACTTTTTTTTTTTTTTTTTTTTTTTTTTGGTTAAGTCACTTATGCAGTACCTTTTATCAATTTCATCCCTGCAATTAAAATGAATTACAGTAGATAGAAATTTTACTTAATGAACTGAATTCCATGTTCTAGAAGAAACTACTACATGTACTACCGGTATTACGACATGTATACAAATACTAGCTATTACTACTACTGCCAATATTAAAAATCATAAAATAACATTTTAATAATAAAAATAAATATAATCATTGATTGGCCGCTATTATATGTGCTAGAGACTACTACTGTAGAGAGAGCGAGTTTGTGTGCGTTGGCTTTAGAGAGAGATTGACGGGTGGGGCTCCAAAGTACCTGACATCCTTCGCATCATTGGGAAGAAAAACTGATAAAGAATCCCCGAACATCATTTGTTCGTGGAAAGTCTCCATGCTAACCAGCTTTAGGTATATTTGCTCGAGCGATTAGTTCGTGTTGTTGTCGGCGCCTCACGTGTTGTATACAAATCATTCATTTATGTGCCTTCTTATTCACAAGAGTGCCATCAACTCTCAGACCGTAGCTGTAAATCAAGTTTGTTTTCATTATCATTAATGTGCATATAGACCATATCTCATCAATATGTAATTTAAAAATCATTATTTGATACATAAAGGTAATCATGAGTGTGAGATTTGAAACAAATAAACTCAAAAGTAATTTTAGATATTTTGAGAGTAAGATGTAATGACGTCACCAATGTTTTGACTGGGGAATTTTCTCTGGTTTCGTCATCAGATACAAAACTGCGCAGTTGATGAGCGAAAATATTTCGCCCTTTAAGGGCGCATTGCATCAGTGTTAAGTCCACGCAATCATTAAGCTTATAGGGCTTAAGTTAAAGGCCTCTTTTGGGGCCAGCGGGGGGAAATTCTGCATCGCAGCAGATGGCAACAAGGAGACGATGCGACAGAAGTTGCTAGCTTTATTCAAGCGTGGGAAAGAGTTATGGGGCAGAGTTGGGAAAGTCCATGGTCGAGGTGAAGGGCTTGGTAAGTGTGTCTTTGATTACATTATTAAGAATTTATTGATTTCAACTAAACTTTTAAGCAGGCATTTTATATTATTATTGCAAAATTGGCGTCTTGTGGAAATTACAAGAATTATACTGATCCTCATATTCAGAAGTCAAGTTTTTTTTTTTTAGTTTCGTTATGACTTAATGTGGTTAGTGGATATTATGCAGTGGCGGATTTAGGGGAGCGGTCAGGGGGGTCCTGCCTCCCTCCCCTATTGGAAAAAAATCTCCAAATTGTCCTCTCCTCTAGATATATTAGAATTTTGAAGAGCCCCTCCCCCTTTCTAATAATCCTGGTCCCCCCC
>NW_019775626.1:58951-92820 GCF_001039355.2 Lingula anatina | reverse complement strand
ACCAGGTCAAGGTTACTGAGATTAGCCAATCAGAACAGTCCTCAGAGGTGATGTCATCAGGTGATGAAGCTGACTTCAGTTTTTGTAGTGATGATGACCTGGAATCAGGCACACAGGGCTTGAATCACCAAGGTAGTTAATGCATCAAGTTATTGGAATATATGGGAAAGGAGTTCAAGGGTCAGTGACCAGAGTTATACAGGCATATGAAACATTCATCGAGTGCTGAGCGAAATTTTCCGTTACTTGAAAAAATATTTGTTTTAAAATCCATTTAATGCAGTGCACCCGTCATAAGCAGTGCACCACTTCTTTGTGTGGTGGTTATTTTACCCAGAGAACTCTAACTAAGTTTGGATCGTTTTGTGGATATTTTTAAGAGGTTAACTTT
Organism: Lingula anatina; assembly: GCF_001039355.2. The sequence goes on along the minus strand of NW_019775626.1, from coordinate 92,429 downwards.
ATTCCTGGTCAGGTGTAAACTTGGCTTTCTTTTCTTCTAAAGTTGTTGCTGTGGATTACTGATTTCAGATAACAACACATCAGCTGACTGCAACTTGGCTGTGAAAGTCATGTTCAACTATCATGTGGCATCCAACGCAGAGCTGATCCTCAGAGAGATGAGCAAAGAAATGGTGCCTGCCAAGATGGCTGCTTCCAACACCGACATGGATATGTGGGAGAATGGGTAGGTTCAGATGGATATGTGGGAGAATGGGTAGGTTCAGATGGATATGTGGGAGAATGGGTAGGTTCAGATGGATATGTGGGAGAATGAGTGTGGTTTATATGGAAATATAAAAAAGTTGGTAGCTTGAGATGCAGTTTTGGCAAAATATCTTTTATGATAGTCTGGCGACTGATTTTCTGCCTTCAATCATTGCACAAGTATTATTAATACCATTAATATGTCAAAACCTTTGCATTTTGAGAAATATAAGATAACAGTCTTATTGATAAATAGTAAGTATAACTGTTATTTTCTTTTTAAAACTTCTATATATATGTCATCATCTTGGACTTAAAGGAACCGTGTGAAAAAGAAAATGAAACTTCCCCCTCACCCCAACATTGTGGACATGAGACAGGTGTTTGTTGGAGATGTTTTAGAGCTCAAGGATTGTTTGAAGGAATTCCCGTGCCCTCTACCCCAGAGAATCAACCCAGAAGGCTGCGGCAGGAATATGACCATGTATCTGGTGATGAAAAGGTAGGCGGCAATAGAACCCACTTGGGGAAGAAGAAGGGGGAATGTTTTGCAAGAGGGACAACTTAAAAACCTGTGAACTGTCTGTGCAAAAACTTTTCAGCGTATTGGCCATTCAGACCACCATTTTCCTAAAATCTACTGGTCTGAAATTTCAGTAACACTGGACATGTTCCCTGTTGCATTTGTATTATTAATAACAAAAACGAGAGAGAGAGATAGAGAGAGAGAGAGAGAGGGATGGTAGTGTAGTTGGTACCTGAAATCAGAATAAGAATATAATAATAATAGTGATACAAGTCTACGTTATCTTAAATCCTCATGCTCACCGTTTCCCCAGATACTCCTGTACCCTGGAGGAATACCTCACCACTCACAGCCCCTCCCTGGAGACCAGGATCCTGGTACTGGCACAGCTCCTGGAGGCAGTGGTACACATGGGCAGGCATGGGATTGCCCACCGTGACCTTAAGGCCAATAACATCCTGGTTGACCTTCAGGACAACAGAGGTGAGTTGACCTGAAAAGTTTTTTTTTTTTGTTTGTTTGTTTGTTTTTTAAAAAAAATATTTAGTGACAAGAGAGCTGATCTCTCAGTTCTTTATTCATTTATTCATATTCATTTATTCATATTTATTTATTTATTTATTTATTTATTTATTTATTTATTTATTTTGTTTTGCCAGATTCCTCTCCGCAGGTGGTTGTCACAGACTTTGGGAACTGTTTGTGTGACCAAGAGAATGGGCTGGTCATCCCCTACTGGACATCAGAAGTAGGGAAGGGTGGAAACCCAGCTCTTATGGCTCCTGAGGTATGTGTCTGTGTGTGTGTGTGTGTGTTTACCTTCATACATGATCACGTCAGCAAGTGCGTGCATGCTTACTAGTATGTTCTTGAACTTGCTGGTGTGAGATTTTAACAGGTGTGTGTGTGTGTGTGTGCGAGAGAGAGAAAGAGAGAGAGAGTTCAGGCATAAATTGGTTTCTTCATCTGAAAAAATAACTTGAAACAGAAATTCCTTAAAAGTAACCAACACAAATTTAACCTTAGAGAGGTCAAAAGTATTATTTTTCCTGAAGACCTCACTCAACCCTACTGTCCCTGGGTTTCAGATAGCCTGTGCCTCCCCTGGTCAGTGCAGTTACCTTGACTACAGGAAGGCAGACCTCTGGGCAGTTGGCACACTGGCCTTCCAAATCTTTGGGCTGACCAACCCGTTTCATGGCCAAGGCCTAGACAGCAGGTTCTATAAGGAGGAGGATTTGCCTTGTTTGCCAGGTAGAAAAGAAATATTCTGTTGACAGTCACTGTAGACTTAGACTTTAAAGATTTTTGTACTATTTGACAGTTAAGTCATTCACTGGAATGTGAATTAAGAGCAGGCAGCAGTAGTGTTTATATCTTCCCTCTGCTAAAGTGAAACCCAGTTTTGCCCGAGAAAAGTAGTTTAAAGTATCTTCAAGTAGATGTTTAAAAAGATGCTTTATTGCTTTTCTTTATATAGTTTTAGTTAACTGGGACTCTTTCCGATTTGTGGGGAAAATAATGCAATTTAAGGTGAAGTTAAATTTTATGACTGATATCATTTTGACTTCTAATTCACAGATAACATCCCAGTCCTCATAAAGATGGCTGTATATAGTATGCTGATGAGGGATCCAAATGAGGTAAAGATTCTTCTTGAAAATTATTTTTTTAATTAGCAAATAGACTTTTAGCAAATGGGGGGAAAAAAGTGTGCAATTTGTGTTCAATTTTTTTTTTAATGATTGCTTTGTGGAACAGAGTGTAAAAAAAGAATTTTTTATGGCACAAATGTGAGCAAAATCAGTAACACGCTTAATGTTTGACTTGTAATGCAAAACATGAAATATGTTTAATTCTAGTGAAAACTATTGGATTCTAGTGAATTCTATTTCCCACAATTGTTTGTAGTAAAAATTTTCTGATTTTGTCTCATTTTATTAATATCATCATGATATTATTATTCGTAGAGGCCTGAAGCAGACACCATAGCCAACCTTCTCCATTTATATCTCTGGCAAGAGCACCTGCTCCCACTGGGCTGGTCTGTCCTGACCTCTGGGGGCAACCAAAACCAGAACAATCTGCAAAGGGGGATCCTCATGACCTGGCTTCTGACCTTGACTGCTGAGGTCGTTTTCAGCCCGGGGAGGTCATTCTGTTCCCACATGAACTGTAGGCAGCAGTTGAAGAGGTCCCTGCTGAGGAGGGCAGATATGACTGGACTGTTGAAAGCCGTGGAGTTTTTGGAAGCTTGTTGTTAACTGCGCTGTGTGAAGGTCCGCAGTGTTGTTAACAATGCAAACATCAAGGACTTTTGTACTTAGGAACTTTGTAGCTGTTTAACTTTGGTTATTTGTGATTTATTTATTGTGCTAGAAACTTTAGCAGTTGGCTATAAGAAATCATCTCTCTTTTGTGTGGAGGGTAATAAGATTACCATAATAAAACAGAATTCTCTAGCTTGAAGAAATGGTACTTGTTTCTTGTGCCACTGGCAATTTTTTTTCTACCACTCAATAAACCAACCAACGAAAAACAATTGGGTCAATTGAGATATTTTTATTCCCACAGAAACATTGAATAAAGGCTTCATCTTTAAAACTCCTATAATACATATTACAAATTCTTGACTTACTCTTTGAACTTGTGAAACAACCAGCTGATAATCCAGAGAAACAACATGGTACAAAGCAGTCTGGACAGATGTATTTGCTTGAATAGACAGAGAGAACCAGTGGGTTCACTTGGTGAATATCAAAGTTGTACAGAAACAGAAAAGGGAGGAAACCTATCATATGTGCAAATTGGCTATGTGCAATTAATGACTGAATATTGGCCAAAAAGTCAAAAGCACAAAAAGTGGACTTTCTTAATACATATCTTTCAGACTCCAAAAATGAAAGACTTGCCATAATGTGTTCCCCTCGCTCAAATGGTCCATTCCAAGGGATTGACTTTTTTAATCGCTATAATATCAGTAATAAAACTAGGTACAAACCACCTGGGACAAAACCCCTGAATACGGCAAGGCATGTGGTTTACTACCCTACCACAGCCTCGTCCAGGTCGACAATGATGTGGTGTCCCACCATCAAAACTTTTGAAAATCTGTAATCAGTCCAGAAATACCTTCATTGTAACACTGGACCATAAGCACCCTTATAACCTGCCCAATGCTCTTTACCATCATTCCAACATAAATGATTATGTGACCAAAAAGGAACCTTATTTCTTGAACACTAGAAAGGAGAACAGGAGAACTGTTTTATTTTATGTTTTCTTTCAACCCACCCACCCCCCTCCCACCTCCCAAACTTGAAAACAAAAAAGCATTTTATTTTTACCTCAAAATATTCACGTATCTTTGAATTGTATACTTAAGAGACGGAATAAATGGGGGTTTGTTAAGTATTACAAATAATAACTGAGTGATACTGGCCTTCTTTAGCAACTAAAAAGATTTTCCCTTGAAGGACAAAATAATAAATACATATAAACTGCATCATAATAGATAAGTAAAACTTTCAGCTTTCCTCAGCTTGTTATTGAAAAGGTTGAGAATTCCAAAATATTCTTGCTTGCAGAAAAATACCAGTTTTTTTTATATATGGTAGAAGTTCAACTAGGGATAACAGTTATTTTCCAGGAAAGACTGGAATACTCCATATCCGTGTTATTTTTTGAGGGTCTGTTTTTTATGTACAGACACAGATGTGTCTGTATATATTGTTAATTGATATGTTAAACCAGATGTTGTGTTCTGTTTTTCTTCAGTCACTTCTTTGTTTTCTCTCTTTTCCACTGTTCGATGCGCTTTTTCAGATCTGTTGCTGTAATGAAATGATTCATTATGTCAACAATTGAAAAAGCAGAAAAAAAATATATTTTTGCAAAATAAATCATAAAGTGAAGTGATGGGAGCAGGGGCATTTTTTCAAAATCGAGTCAGAATGACACAGTAGGTAACTGCTTAATAAACAGAAGTGTGGGAGACGCGACATCTGCTTCTTGTAGCGAACACCCCTTCATAATGAAAACTGTGATAAGCACAACTTTTGTCATATTATCATTATTATTATCATTATACTCATTATTAATATCATCATAATATTCCATCTTGGAAATTTTCATTTCCAGGTAAGTTTGATGTCAAATATAATAGACTTCCGAAAGAAATCCCTCTTTACCTGGTATCAGCATCTCCTCTGTCAAATGCTGCCTGTTGAAGGGATCTGTGCTGGAGTTCAATAGATGGCGCTGTATAATAGGCCTATCCATGACAGTCCCACTGGGCAGTATCACAGGGTCTGTCATCAGGGTGTCCATCAGCGGATCTACAATAGACGGCAGCACTGTGTTAGCATATTCCTCAATAGATGGCTTTAAATTGTGTGGAAATAACTCTTTTTTCTCAATTGGTTGAGAATGGTGAAAAAATACATGTGCTGTTTTGGTTGTAACTTAATTAAACATGCACACAGTAAAATACTTCTTCGCATCTTATGCAGTAATACTTTAAAGAAGGGTTAATTTTCAGAGTGCCTTCAGGAAACAGCTGTCAAAACAACAAACAAACAAAAAACTTTTTGGCAAAATACCTCTAAAATCGTCTGGAATATCCCCAAAATCTGTCTCCTCTTTGTGTTTCTCCACCAACAGCTTCTCCACCTTACTCTGCAGCTGTTGAAACTGGGCAATTTCTGTATGAGTCTTGATACAGGCCTTCTTTAATCTGGCCACAGCATCATCAAATAGCTCTTTCCGATAAGATCTCTGGAATGCAGATAGATATGACCATATTTGATGGATAGCCCATGAATATTGTGGGGGCCGTCTTGTCTTCCTCCCCCCCCCCCCCCCAAACACACACACTCTCTCTTTCTTATTCTACCCGTCAATGCCTGTTTAGTACCTTTTCATAAATTCAATATACATAATGTAATAACTGTTTTATACAACCTTCAACAATTCCCAACTTCTTTGGTCGAGTCTATAATATATTCATACAGCATTTGTTGTGTATTACCTCATCATTTGTTGTGTATTACCACATCATTTGTTGTGCATTACCTCATTATTTATTGCATAATACCTCATCATTTGTTGTGTATTACCTCATCATTAATTGTGCATACCTCATCATTGGCAATAGCCTGAGCAAATGCATCACAGTTGTTGAGGTGGAGATAAATACTGGTCAGCCTGTCCAGAAGTTTCTTGGGTTCCCAGCCATACTTGTCAGGGTTCTTCACCTTCAATTCTTTACACTTTGGTCCACACAACTGCTGGAGGTTGAAGTTCAACATGGCTGCCAAGCGGTCAGCTAATTCCTAAAGATAAAAATAATAAAACTTTAAAAAAATATAAATAAACTGTACAATGTAAGGCAACTTTAGCAACAAGCATTCTTCTAGGGTAAAATATGGAGTTTTCAATAATCATATCATTATCAGTCATGGAAGATAGTGACCCACCCTTAAGCATTGTACTGTTTTGGCTAAAAATGCAACCATTTATATCAGTTTCTGAAAAATCACCAAGTTTTAGTGAACTATTCTGCCAAATTGAACAGTATACCACTGCTATTTAGTATAAAAGAATACAGTAACTGTAAACATGAATTTGACCCACTATTAACATGAGAGAGAGAGAGAGAGAGAGAGAGATGGTGAAGGAAGGGACAAGAGGTTTAAGCTGACACTTACAGGCACTAAGAAAGGCATCTGTATCTGGCGAGTGAGGTAGTAAAACATCTCCACTGTCTCTGAGCCGAGCGTCAGGTAGGATCTGCACTGTCTCTCATCCTGGGCTAACTGGCGTTGCTTGCTTTGCTGCTGCTCCTAGATACACAACAGATAAAGGTATGGTTATCATTTATACACTCCACAATACCAACAAAGTAACAGTAATTTAACTTTCACTGCTTTCTGCTGGTCCAAGATACATGTCCAATAATGGTATGGTTTAAACATATCTTCCCCAACAATGATAGAGTTTGAAAAACCATCCTAGCTCCCCTCCCCCCTTCTTTCCCACGGATATGCCAGCACTTACCTCATACAATTTTCCCCATTCTTTCTGTTCTTCTGTTCTTGTCCCTGCACCCAAACCCTCCACTCCCCCTCACACACCTGGACCTGCCAGCACTTTCCCTAGACAACTTCCCCCATCCTTTCTTGTTCTTGCCCCCCTCCCCCACCCCCTCTTCCCTCCAGTATCTGCCAGCACTTACCCTAGACAACTTCCCCCATTCTGCCTTGTTCTCCATCAGCTCCTGTGCCTCATGGATGCTCTTCAGGGTATCCAGACTCTCGTCCAGGAGGAAGGTGGTGTCATTCATCAGCATGTTGACAAACCTCACAAACTGCTTTCCTGAGCTGGAGATGATTAGAAATTGAAATGTTTGGTTAGTCTTGCCTGTGATTTTATCTCTTAGGAAAAAAAAAGAAACAAACAAACAAACAAAATTCTTGATTTCCTGAGCTGTAAGGAAAATAAATATTATGACTTCGGGGATTTCATCTATAAAATTTAAAAAAATCATGTTGTTAACTTAGAGATTCCATCTACTCAAAAAAAAATGTAACCTTAGTAACTTAACAAACCTAATGCAAATGTACCTTCAAGACTACCACTTTTCACATGATAGAACTTCTTTATCAATGTGCTTCTTTAAAACTTCAGAATATGCACATTCATAAAAATAAATAAATAAATAATAATAATAAGCAAAAGCTCTCACTTTGCCTCTTCAATCAGCTTCCCTTTGTGTGCAGGGTTTTCCCACAACGTCTTAAAGATGATACTGATGTGATAGCGAATGCTAAACTTATCATAGAACTCGCTGCTAGCTCCAGTTGACTCCACATCTGAAAATATACACATATATACACATATCTTATTATTATTATTATTATTATTATTATTATTATTATTATTATTATTATTAGAGAACAAATAAGTAACTGTTAAATGTGAGAAACTGTCGTACCAAAATGTAAAACAACAATTATAATAAAAATAATAATAATGACAACAAATACAATTAACAAATGATAAGAGGTAAAAGGTTCATCCTGATAAAAGTGATATGTATACTTTTCTCTAAATTTAAAAGCAGAGAGATCATTCTATTGGAAACGCTCACCTGTATAAAACTTCATCAGGGCAGGAGAAAGGTTGTCCAGAGCCAGGGAGTTGTTCAGAACCATGTCGCTCGTCTTTTCCGTTCTCGGCTGCACGTTTGGGTTCAGTACAAACATGACCTCGATCAGTTTTGCCACCAAATATGGGTTTTTGATATAATGGGAACTTGATATGAACACTATCAAGAAATCCGCAAGATCTTTTATATGAGTCAGTGAAGTTTCCAAAATGTGGGGCGTGTATCTGAAATAGTATGAAAAACATGTTAATATTTAAGAGATGGTCACATACACACAGAGGCTTGAAAATGAAGACACTAGCATTTTCCAATCTGACCATCAGTAGCAAACTGTACTCACTGTATGACAAACAGAAAGAAGTCGGCCAAATCCTCCACATAGTATTCTGGCAGTGCTGCAAACAACATTGGAACCTCTTGAGGAAGTGGCAGGGAGATCCTTAAATTTTTTTAAAAATAAATATTTTTATTAATTTTTTTATTTCAAAGAATGGTTAAAAATATTAAAAGAAAACAATATGTAAAACATTTTCTTTTTTTTAAAGAAGCAATACAATTTAATGTTTTTAAAGATATTATCATTCTAACTAGATAAATTTACAAAGTAAATACACATATACACATAGTCAAACAGAGAGAGAAAGAGAGTTCTTGTGAAAAAAATGTTCACAGAGGAAAGAGGTACACTTAAACACACAGACACACTTGTACACACATTCAGAGAGAGAGAGAGAGAAAGAGAAAGATCTATACACACAGACAAACCTTGGATATGAAGGACAAACCAGCCTGAGTAGATATTGCACAAGAGTCTCGAAGAACTGTAGTGTGCCGACTAACAAAGATTCTTGGAAAACTGCGGCATCAGCACACATCTTGCCGCGCTGTAGTCTCTGAGAGCATGTGGGAGATACAAAGTTTTTTTATTCTGCATTTATTTTTGTTTAAAATTCAAATATCTTATGGGAAAACCTCACTTACTATGAACAAAACTGATTTAATTACCCTTTTAAAAACATTTTGCATGCACTGCCTGAAAACTACAGTTCATGTTCTTAAAAGTGAGCTGGGTTCATGTGACAAAAAATTTTTTTAACTAAAAACAATATGCAACACAATGGGGGGAAAAAACATTATTAAAGTAATTAAATGTATAATTATAAATTTGAGGTCTGTAAGCAAATGCCAGAAAATAATGATTTCTAAGTTATTATCATATAATAATATCAACTCTACAATGTTTTTTACCCGTTCTTGAGACTTCCAGCGTTTCAATAATTCTCTATTCCTACTGGCAACTGTTGGTAGATGTTTCCATTGTGGCTCGTGGTTTTCCAGTTCTTCTATCATGCGTGTGAGATCCCGCATGGCTCGTAGGCGTCGCTGATATTTGCGCGTTATGGGAAGGATGGAAAGATGGTGAGAGTGAAGAGTGAGGAAATAACATTCCGTGGGGAACTTGGCATCCTGCCAAATGTGCGACGTGTCCTTGTCTGAAATTTATATTTATAATAACTGAACATGTGGGCTCTCTTTCTCTGTAGTCTGTTTATGGCATAGTGACAAAACATCATGAAGCAAATTTTTCTACCAGACTCTACAGCTCCTGATAAATGAAAACTTGATGCTAATTATACAAGCACATTGCTAATGGGCTCTGTCAGTGTTTATGCCATTTATATTCATTGAATTATTAATTTCTAACTCACTCAGTTCTTCAATCCACTGTGTAGAGTCCTGAGTGGTGCACTTTAATCTTGCCTCTTCCGAAATATTGACGCGTGCGTTAGGGGAGAACAAATAGAAGGGGTCTACCTGTTTAAAAATAGAGAAAATACACTTTAAAGCTATTTGTATAGCAAAAAAATTTAACATCAATTCTCCCTTAATTTTTAAGTTATAATCTGAAATCTAAAACTAATAAGAAAATTAAAATATTTATATTATAAGAAATAAACCTTTTCGAGTTCTAAATTTTTATTTTCCTTTTACACTTGAAAATCACCAGTTTCCATCTAAATCAGACAATCGACACATAATTAGACAAAAAACTAAAATCTCTAAAATGAGAGTGTTAATGGACTGTGTTAACTGTTATGGAAATGTTGCACCTTGGTGACCGAGAAAAGAATAACTGTTTTCTGGTCTTTCAAAATACCTCGCTATAAAAACACCACGACTATATTACACAACACTCTTTCATGTCAAAATTGCAATGCTCTTCCTAACTAACAACACAAAAATTTTCAGTTAAAAATATTGTCCATACATATTTACAAAAGACAGAACAGAGCACCCACCTTCTCTAGTTTAATGGGTCTGGATAATTTCTGTAGCACAGTGAGAAAATTCAGCATTAATCCCTCCCCACAGAGTAGACGCTCATCAGCCTGAAAAGAAAAGTTGCATATTATCACCATATTGACTTCTTAGCCTGCGTTCACATGAAAAATCTATTTTTTAAAAATCTAAAAATCTATTTACGGTATCTTGTGATCACGGCGTTATTACGGGCAGCCAGTTACTTCCAAAGCTGTAATTAAATCTTGGCGCTGCCAGTAACAAAATATTATCAAATTTCTTATTAACACCATTTGTTTCAGTATACCTGGATCTGTGCTCGTTTGAGATTTCTTTGAATTACAGCAGTGATGAAGTTCAAACAGGAATCTCTAGTGTCCACATTCCTTAAAAATGTGTGGACTATTTCAAACAGCTCATTCTGAAAGTAAATTATAAGGAAACAAATATGAAAGACAATTATTAAATTAATGATTTTTAATATGAAATGCAAGATGGTGTGTGCAAATAAATGCAGAGAGAGAGAGAGAGAGATGGAAGGAGGAAGAGAGAGAGATATCTTACCCTGGCAAAGTCCATCTCACTTCTCAGTCTCTGATGAACAAGTCGAATACTGTCAGGCGGCATCTCTTTGTTAGCAAACAATTTTTCAACAACCTGTGTCTGAAAAAGTCACACACATGTGGGTTTATATTTTACAGCATTTACATTTAACATGAAAAAAAAACAACTACACATGTTTAAAAACAAGTAAGTGGTCCAACATTTAAGCATCATGATAATTTTTTTTTACTACAAGAGCATTCCCTCTGGTATCCCTCATAAATTTTCTGTTACCAGCTTCACCAAGCCATCTTTATTGCTCTAGGATTTTAAGTTTTTAAATTTTATATGAACTAAAAGTCCCATGCACATAAGAATTGAAAACCATTTTGAGCTGAAAAAGAGTTTATGTATAATTCTATTTATTCCCCTGCTATGTCATCTATATTCACTACCCTTTCCTTTTTTTGCCTTACATTGTCTTCTGCGAATACTGACAGGGCGAAGAAAGGTCCCAAAAAAGCCAGTTTCTGCAGCTCCATCCCTTCTGCTTCTGTCATACCAGCAGGCAGCCAGTTATCAAGTTGTATGATCTACAGTGACATCAATAATATTGTCAATCATTAAGTATTGTCAACAAAGGCAGTTTCATCACTTCATCAATTTCACCTCTGATGAATGGTGAGCACAATAAAGGACTTTTCACATCATGCTTTATATCTTAGGCCCTTTTCGCATCATGCGTTATATTTTGGGCCAAATTCCTAAGATTTTTACTTATTATGGAATGGTAAAAAAGCCTTTAGCTTTCCAAAAACAACATCATAAATGAATGTCACAAAAAAAAAAAAAAAAATGAAATACACAATTATTTCTTCAATTGTACATCAAAACCTACCAAGCTGCAGACTGGCTTCTGTTTTCCAAAAGTTTGTATATCACAGAGTTGTCTAAGCACCAGTATAGGCTGCCTGTAGTCGTCTTCATCAAACGATAGCCTTTTTATGGTGTTGTAAAGGCCTTGGAGGATGGGCGCAAACACCTAAAGTATGAACAAATGTGAATTTGAAAAGAAGCATCACTGGCTTTTTCATTTCTCTCTCTCTCCCTCTCTCTCTCTCTCTCTTTCGCCCATTCAGACATACAGGCTATTAACATACACACACAAACACACGTGCACATACATACACAAACACACATGCACACACACTGACTCAGTGCAGTTATCAAACTACTGATGGCAAAGACACGCAACAGAAAGTCAATTAAAATTACACTACAAACAGACAGACGATCAGACAGACAAACAGACAGACAGAAAAACAGGAGGAAGATGGACAAGCAGTTTCCTACCTGTTTAAAGCTCCGTTGACAGCCACTGGTCTGTTTAACCAACATCTCTAAGAAGCCTGCTGGCAGATTGTGGTTCAGCAAAAATGGCAGCAGTAAAGAAGGCCGTGCTGGGCTTCTGTGGAGGATTTATGGTTAAAACTCATTATATTTGAACAAAAATATTTTATTGAAAAACTTCTTTTCAAAAACTGTCCATTTTTAGCTATTTAACATGAAATTGTTTATTCATTATTTCTGAAAAGTAATAAAAATGGCTTCATGTCAGAGAGCTACCATTACACTTGGTCTTCTTCCAAAAAGATGATCACTTGATAACCATTACTATTACAGCAACGATGCAATTTAACTCTTATTTTAAAGGACAATCACTCTTCATTTTGGTGGGAAAAGTGCCATAAAACAGACTCTCTTTGGGTAAATGATGATTTCATCAATGCTTAATGAATCAGTTCAAACATTCAAAGTTAGTCAATTGTTTTTTCTCAGAGTGTTTTGTGTAATAATCTTGCTTATCATGGAGGGTAGCCATTTATAAGGTCCACCTGGTCCAATGGCAAGCACAGATTTCAGAATAACTGGCTTTTTTCAGTGGTACTTGTAAACTGAATTTTATTATATTTCTATGTGTCATTTACAAAGTATTTATATGGGAGTTTTGAATCTCATATGAAGAGTTGCTATCCTTCTTACTGTTGTTTTGTCTACACTTTATTTCTTACCTTGGGTGTGTGAGCACCCCCTGCAGAACCAAGGCTGCCATGTTGACACACTGAGTTCTCGTTTCCTCGATGGCCGTACTGAGAGGTGGCACTCTGGAGCGCTGAACAGAAAGACCAGTTTTAAAATTTGTTCATTCAATTATTTTAAAGCATTTTCTTTATAAATGAAGCTAGAGGGATCATTCATACCTTACTTTAAGCCCAGTTTAAACCTCTGAAAGTAACTGGCTGATCCAATGTCATAATTAGTGTCATAGCAGGAAAACTTCTTTCATTTATTTAAATTATTGTTTTTCTTTTTATCAAGAGCTTATAAAATATGTGGGTATTACCTCCAAAACTGTTCTCTTATTCTTTCATTTAAAAATCCAAACAACGAAACAGCAACCATGATACCAAATTCACACCATGTCACATACACAACAAAAATTGTACTATCTTAGATGACAACAATTCTACAATACAGTGATCTAGACACTATGCAGTGACACCGTGTCACGTACATGACAGACATCACAGACAAGCACACGTGTTACCTTTGATGACAGGCGTTCCTCATTTAAACACCTGTCAAAGCAGTCCAGCAGGTACTTGAGCATCTCCACCTCCTTAGAGTCCTCAGGCTGAAACTTGAGTCTGGGGAAATCTCTTGTTGGTCTTTCATGTAGCAACATAGCACCAGCACTGAAAGAAGGAAATTAATAATTCTGTAAATTTTTTAAAATCATCATAATTTACTCAGATTCTATATAAAATATATATCAGAAATCAATTTATGTCATGAGTTCTTTAAAAACGCACCCACCTACCATTGGCATTGAAGTTAGTAACTCATGATACATACCCTGGGCTAGCGCCATACTTGGAAGGCGACCCTGCCAGCTTTGGGGGTTTGAGACTTAGCATTGGATTCTTGCTTTGTTGGCTCATGACTGTGAGGACCTCCATCAATATCTGGCTTATCAAATCTTGATAGTCTTCATACCCTGAAATTGAATAATAAATTTGATTCTTTACAGATATGTACTGACCTAATTAATCTGTGAAATACCAGCAACACATTTAATGATTACCATGAGCTGGTTACGAAAAAAATTGCTGGTTCCTGACTATGAAAGAACTAACTTTAGCTATGCCGCATGTCAGTATTGCTGCTTGCATTGTTGATCTAGTTTAAAATCTTCAAGTGACTTAACTAAGCAGGCGACTCAGTGTGCATTTTTGTCAGATTTACTTCATGGGTAAACTGCACAATTGAACAATGGTCACAAGACTGCACACCTTGGACTATTTATCATGGAGAAGTACACTTTAGGTGTACACTTTGATTTAATTTTATGGATGTCATCCGTACATGCATTATTTTTGGCCTGCTCTCAAGAAAAAAAAAAAAATGAATCATCTCTTCGGAACTCCAAAATTGACTGCTGTCACCATCTTTTTTCACCCCCTTACCATTCTCACTTCCACTGCATGATTCTGCTAAGTCTGGCAAATAAAGGGTTTCCTCACTCCTCTCCTTCCACGACACTATAAAAAGCCTGCATATAGCAGCTATGGTTTGTTCCTCCGAGGCTTCAGATACGCTGATGTCCTGGAATGAAGAAACTTGGGATAAAGCAGTTGTATCAAAGCAAGATCAAGACTTTTTAAGGGCAAGTTTGGCAGTCTATTTCTACCAACAACTTCACACTATTAGATTATCCAAGACATAACACCTACATTGGCACAGGTACCTTCAAATCACTTATAAAAGGCAATATTTTTTGACATATTTGGTTTTGTATTTGCTTACTCTTTTCCTTTTTGTCTCTGCTCTTGGCTCATCATCAACTTCCATATTGGTCTCTATCCCTGAATCAACATCAACTTGTGACTGGGCACTGTGAAAATAACACACATTCATGACATAGACCCCATTCCCACAGATTTTAGATCGATCTATCCCTGTGGGGAGTCTCACTAGATTACGGTCAGCTTAGCCGGCTTAAATGTCTGTCCCTCCTACTTAAAGCTGTAAGGGGGTAATTAACTACCGTGCGCGCTCGGCTGACAGCACTTTAGCGTGAACCCCCAGGGAGTTAGGTCGGTCTAGATCGATCAATCTAAATCTATGGGAATGCACTCATAGACACTTCTCATAAGAATTTGAGCAAAGTCATTCCAGACATGCCTGAAATTGATGGTTTTAGTAAAAAATGTTGATTTCAAATTGTCAACAGATTGTAACATTCACAACAATATTGGATAGTGTATACCAACTACTAGTATGTTGTGAACAGAGCCTAAGAGAGTTGCTGGATTTAAAGTAAAGTAATGAGCATAAGCATCCCATGAAAAAAGATTTAACAAACCTCTTTTCACATGAGGAATCATCTGTTTCCATGTTGGATGTCTCTGAGGCACTTTGATCTACTGCAAAATAAAAGGTTTGGTTCTTATATAATACACTACACTATGTCTCAGTAAATTAACCAAGTCCCTACCTTACTTATCAGGCATCAGAACATCTAGTAATTGTACCTTGAATGTAAGAATGAAGTCACTGAAGCTTTGAAATTTAATTCTCTTTTTTGAAGTTGACTAGGCAAAATGCATGTTTTTTTATTAACCAAAACTGTGCTTGTGTATCTTTCAATAAATAAACCATTATTTATTTATAAGTGTTATATTGTCATTGTTGTTGTTGTTATAATAATTGATAGTCTTAGCAATGGCATGTTTTACCTGACATGGGTGTTTCAGATGGTGAGGGTTGTGTACTTGACGCTGCTTGTGTCCGGAGTGACGGTGAAGCACCTAGACTGGCAGGGGTCTGTGGAGAGACACTACCTCCCCCTGGTGAGCTGGCTGGGCTTGCCCCAAGACGCGCAAGCCTTCTTCTACGCATCTTAATAATGAAATGTGACAAAAATATTTTAAATATATGAATACATAGTTAGTTAGAGCATAATGTGTGTCATGGTTGCAGACAAAGTTTTGAGTGCAGTAGAACTTTTCGACTACACTACTCTGACTTTTAGTGCTATCTTATCTAACTCATTTTATTATGCTATATATAGGTATTACTAGAGTCATTTCTCAATCCTTTCAATGGAGAGGAAATTGTGAATTTTACAGATACCGTATTTTTGTTTTAAGTCATAATTTCTTAAAATTTAAACATTCCTATTGAGTGGTAGCAAAATAAATAGCAGGTTACTCTAAAGTTCTATTCTATGCATTTAAAGCACCAGAAGTGCCATATAGAAATATAATTTTTATGTTTATAAAATTATGTATCTGAAAGTTTGATCATTTTGCCCATTGAAAAGATTAATGATTACCATTTTATATGGTTTTAAATTAAAGTATTGTACAGTATGAATTGCTAACTGACAGTGTTCTAACTATTCAACAGTCATGCTAAAATTCTCAATACAGTGTTTTCTTGTGAATGACCATTCCCCGTGTTAACTCTCTGGTGCACTGCGCTGTGTTGCGCATTTTATTATGACCTGCTATGGTTAAGAAAAAGATGTTTTGCAGTTTTTCACAAACTTCACATTTACGTTTATGGTTTTTGATACTTATAACGTTGTCGATAGAGACGGAGTTTCTTTCCTAAAAATATGAATAAAATGATCAAATCATGCTGAGATATTTGCGACGACAAACGTATAATGACACAGCAGCAAAACTGCCAAGCCAATCCCTTGGGGACATAAAACCTTCGTCAAACACGTTGTACAAAATCAATCGGAGGGAAAGAGTACTCAAACCTTACCTCATCTGGAGTGAGTTCACTCATCTTTCAATAAAAAGCTGAAAGAATTAAACCCCTCAGAAAGCTTGTGAAAAAAAAGTAAAACTACCCGAACGTTCGACTGCAGTCTAACAATAGTCACATATAAAGTAAAAAGGTAACACCTGTTCATCGATGCTTACCTGTCTGATAAACTATGCACTCAAACTATGAAATAATGTGTATTTTCAAAATTTACTGTATAATATATAGATATAGGAGCATTCTTAATAAAGTGTGGTGTTTGTGGGACCCGTTCTTGTGTTTGTGGGGCCTGTTCATTTAAAACACAAACATTATAATTTGTTTTGACCTCAACAAGCTATTACTGGTTGGAGGAAAGACCGGTTGTGTACTCCATTTACTAAAGAGTAGTTTCCTTTACTTGACTTCACGTTTCGTTTGTACATAAAAAAGAAATGCCATCTGATGCGGGGGCTGCAGAAATCGTCAGGTCAAATCAGAAGGACAATTTTTACCTCCAGTATTTGAAGAATACACTTGCAGACGTTGTGCAGTCTGTTTGGGGTATTTACACATTTATTTCTTGGACAAACTAGTAAATATTGTAGCATCTGAAAGGGGGCGATGCCTCAGTTTTCGGCCTTACAGGCTACCAGTGGCGTGCACCTAGCTTGTCAGGCTGAAAAACTGGAGCAAGAGGTGCGGGGGAGGGGACTAAAGGGATGTTACTCTTGCTAATATGACTGTCCTCAGGTCCGCATAGTCTTCTTCCAGGCAGTATTAGACTATTGGTAGTATGTGGCAGGCATACATCAACTGAACTGTCAACACTTTAAAACTGAAATAAAGGATCATGTCTGGATATGTACTGTCTGGAGAAAAATTCAGCTTCAAAGCAATAATTATAGGATCTGGAATGACATACTAAAACAATGTGAAAATAAAATAGATGTAAAAAGTCTTTGGGGTATATACCAGATACATTTAATCAGGAAATTGGAGGTAAACAATTCCTAATCACTACCAAGCTATTAACTGAGCAGTAGATATATATACTAACTTTGATCATGGCAATTATTTGATGTTAAAGGTGCCAGACGATGGCTTAGGTGGAAAGTAGAACTGGACTTTCTGGCCAGTGTGGGCTACCTGGCACTGACCACGCTGGCAGATTACCAGACGCTTGGTGAAGAATATGTCAGCATCTTGCAAGTTGACCAGTCCAAACGGTCAATTCCGTCCAAATTGGTATGTGTAATGTTATTGTAAGAAAATACAGTAATAGCAGATCCAGGAAATGGTATATATATATATATATATATATATATATATAGCATGCTTCCCCCATTCCAGGATTCAAAAGCATGTATGTTATAATATAATAACCTCCAATAAGTCAATTGTTGCCTTGTAATTGTATTAACTGTTTACTAGTACTCATCCCTATACGTACTGATTTTTAATTAGTTTTCAACGAAAAAAATTTTTTTATTTTTTTGTGCTGATAACTTCCCCTGGTAGATAACTGGTAGTTAGTGTTTCTGATGGGCTGTTACTTACAACATATTTGCTCAAAGAAGAAGTGAATTGATTAAAAAGTTGAAATCTCAAGGCCTTAAAGAATGCTTTTATAAATAGTAATCATCTTAATAAATCAGACAAATTTCTTATTCAAAATGTCTTTCTTATTCAAAATGTCTACATTACTCATTAGAATTCATACAGATAAATTTTCTAGCTTTGTTTATAAATGTACTTCTTAAAAACTCTGGAAATCATTCAGTTACGATTTTTCAAATTATTTCTCAGAGTTTTGACAAATTTTCTCCATGTGCAGTTACTATCATTCAACACTTTTTTAAACGCTCTCTAATTTATTCAAATATAATTTGAAACGTTTTTTTTCCCCCAGAGACGAGGGCTAATGATCCTCCTTCAGGTGTGCACCCCATACCTCCTGCAGAAACTCTTCACGTTCCTTGAGATGAAACTCCATTCCAACACATGGGAACTAAGCCAGAGATTCAGGGTGCTGTTGCTTAAGGTTGTGAAGACATGCAGAGCTGTCATCCCATACATTCACAGAAGTCATCTGGCTTTATTTTATCTCCAGGGTGTCTATTATAATGTATCCAAGAGAGTAACAGGAATTAGATATGTAAGTGTTAAACTTCAACGTACCCCTTCAGAGCTTGTATATGGCCCTTAATTTCTACTTTGTTGAATGGTGTAGTGTGCTACAACGATCCAGTCTGTATCTGTGGACTAACATGTACAAATTCTCCACAATTTCTGGGCAATTACTCCATTTTTTTATTGGGCAAAATTTATCAAGCTTTCTGATACATAATTTTATAATCCAATAATTATATTTCCATATAGCATTTGTGGTGCTTTAGCTGCATGGAATAGAACTATATAGAGTAGCCTTTTTAATTTTGTTGTTGTCACTCAGAAGGAATGTTCTTATTTTAAGAAATTCTGACTTAAAAATACAGCATCTGTAAAATTCACAAAGATCCAGTAATTATTGAGTTACGATTTAATTGTCCATGTCAAGTATGGAGGCTCTACTTCAGAATCTGTGACTCTCTTATAAGTAAAAGGCAGGCAAATAAGTTGGTAATCTCTCAAAGTAAACTGATACAGACTGTGTTGTATAATACACACACATATAGGTGTGAAAAGAGCCTAGAAGTAGAACCCCTAGGCGAGGTCTATTACACTAGACTGTCTATTTCATCGCATCTTGTACTTTTGACCTTCCACTTCTCTAAAACTCTGCACAAAATGCAACACTTAATTGATTTTAATAATGTTTTTTTCCAGCTGCGTGTCAGTAGTTCCCCCTCAGATCCTGGGTCTCCCAGGGCCAGTTATAGCATTCTTGGCTGGCTGAGCCTTATACAGTTGACATACTCTGTGGGTAAACATGGATGGGATGCAGTGTCCATGGCAACATCAACAACAACAGATGGCAAAAGAGATGAGGAAGAGGAGAAAGAACAAGTGACGGCAAGGTAAGCAAGAAAGCTGTGAAAAAGATAAACAGCTGTGGCAGATCCATTGGTGGGCACAGCAGATTACCCCCCCCAGAAGGAACCTTCCACTTCCCTCTCTCTGCATGCGAGGTTTTTACGATGGAAAAAAAAGGCTTCCATTCTAATATTGCCCCACCATAAAACTCTAAAAAGATAGTACAGTAACAGTAACAATTTAAATGAGAAAATTACATGCAATGATCTTTTGACTACTTACATTCTTCGTTTTTTTATCTTCACCTTCAAAATCTGTTGTTTTTTTAACATCTTTAAAATCTTTTTTATTACTTCCTAGTTCTCACAGTGAGTCTTATGTGAGTCCAGGGTCTCGCTGCTCTTTGTGCTTAGAGTCCAGAAAGCATTCTACAGCAACACCTTGTGGTCACTTATTTTGCTGGGACTGTATTCTAGAATGGTGTGAGTCCAAGGTTAGTTTTTTTTTTTTTTTTAAATACTTTTTTAATCACGTTTACAGGAGTAAATTAGTAAATATTTCATCTGAATGTTTTACATACTGTAAAGTAATGAATTAATATTTTAACAAGATTAATGGGACTACATTGGTTGCTTTAATTGGTCCTTTTCTATCGATAGTTTTGTCATCACATTGTTGGGGGCATTTAATTAGTCACCTGTAATTTTGGTTACTGCGCGTGGATAATTTTGTGTCAATATTTTACATACTTTGTCCTCAACTCTTTATTTTCAGCTGGAGTGCCCCCTATGCAGAGAGAAGTTAGAACCATCAAGACTTGTCTGCCTGCAAAATTTTGATCCAACTTGAAAGAAATAAAGAAAGACGGTGTTCTTCCACATGTAATCAATGACAAAATACTAACATGAAGTAATGGAAAATATAATTTTCAATCTTCATGAGAAACTAAATCTGGATGAAATGTTTTATTATAAAAATTAGAGTAACAATATTGATGTTATTTATTATATTAGAGAATAAGATCAGATTATGATTTTGTATCCGGGCACTGTACCAGTAATTAATAATTCACGACATTGAAATAATAAATATAATGGTTATTTTATCCTGTTTGACAAATTCCAATTTCTGTTAATATTAAATATTAATGTTTATTTTCAATTCCCAATATGCCTTCTATAAATATAAAACTGAAGGAATATAATACATATAACTCTAAGATGTCCATTAAGTATTTAGTGTAAATGAATTTTCTGATAATAATTCTTGTTTTATGAGCAGAGAGAGAGAGAAAAACAACTGGAATGCTAGAATGACATTACTTGAATAACATGTAAAAATCATCATCATCATCATCATAATAATCTACCTAATGTATAACTGTTTAAAATAAACCATAACCTGCTGTAAACAGAAAAAGGTTTTCGATCAAGTAATACTTGTTAAACAGGTGTTACCTAAATACTGACATGCAATGTGTCTGGAAAGGTGCAAGCTATAGTCAAATATGATAGCTTGGTTTAAATATCAACTGTGAACATTTATTGTGGGACAAAACGTAGGGCAACAAATTATAGTTATTTAACACTTCCATGGAAAATGAGTAGGGGTTACTCTCCCTAGCTACCACTACATTTGTTAGCCAAATAAAAATTTAGAAAAATGAAAAGACACATGATTAAAATATTCTAATACTTTGAACCTCACCTTTACTTACTAGTATACTTTCCCTAGCAAAATGAAACAAAAGAATTCTGTGTAAGCCATACTTTCAGCCATGACAAAACAATTTTATTATTATTATTTTTTTAATATCTGCAATTTTTTAAATTCTCACTTAGCACCAGAAAATAACCTACTAGAAAACTCAAAATAGACAGAAAACATCAGCTCTGCTCATGGACACAAGTTCTGAATTTGACAAGTATTGAAGCATATATATACTAATGACCTGATTATAAAAAAAAACCCAATGATGTATAATTGGTATTTACCAATCAGTCATTACTGTCTATAATGTGCGTGTAGCGATTCACATTCATATATTTTCCCAACTAAAGCTATCACCATTCAAGCGGTCACCATTTCACCATTGGTGTCAGACTTCAAAGTTGGTCCCTCTGGCTGAGTAAGAAACAGTTCCACAGGTTTGCCCAACTTGTAGGACTCCTCACACGCTGTTGCTATCTTGCTGATGGTCAGAGTAGATTCTTTTGTGATTTCCATAGCTTCTTTTTCTAGAAAATACAGAAAGTTACATGAAATATTTTCATTCTGTGGGATCTCAACGGACATAACACAAAAGCATATTTATTAAAGGGTATGTTCATTATTTAATTACAGTATTATATATACTTGACAGCATTTAATCACCACAAAATTTTAATTATGTGCTACAGGTAACTTATGGAAATTCAAGCAAATGAGATTTCAAAGCCAAGCTTCCACACACTGAAAATGCCAATATATATATACGTGAAAAAAAAAATTTTTTTCATAAAAAATTTGTAACTTAAAATTAATAATTCAATCAAGCTAATAATTTCCAACTTGCAGTACTGCACTAGCATGATTCTTTTAGTTAAAAAAAGTAATGCATGCGGTTTATTTTCTTTAATTTTTGTATTAATGCTATTGAAGCAGCTATATCTAGTTTTTGTCAATTTTGATGCAGTATATTACATGATGATAAACACCATAAGCACTATCAATATCTAATTATGTACTGTAGGTAATATGTAGACATTCAGGAAATGTACACGGTAACTAACATCGATAAGGTTTAATTAATTCAGTCCAATATGGGATTTTAAAGTTTAACTTAAAGAAAAATAATTAAGTCAATTAAGCTGGTTTTCCAATTTGTTCAGTATCATACGTGGTCATTATTCAAGAACCATTCTTGTAAATTATATAGGGTGCATTCCCAAAGTGTTAATTGTCAGGTAACACATGGGCCCTTATGAACTCCACAGGTATTGTCACTGATTGCAGCTGTACTAGGGGCTTTAATTACTTACTGCATGATCTGCATGGTAAGCTACCCTTCACAAAGTATATATCAGGCCTAGCTGCCTCAATATTAACTCTCTCCTGAACTTGCTGATAATTTACAGCTAATTTGCAAGAATTCGTGCTTTCTTGCAAACCTGCTGCAAACTTCAGATGTTCTTGCAAATTTGCTGCAAATAAGCAGCAATTAATACAATTTTTCTTGCAAACTTCTGTAAACTGGTTGCCGCAATTTTTTTATTTTGCTAATTTTTTAAGGGTATGTGTAAAGTGCACACACTGGCTGCACATATATATGCTATATTATGCATACTGGGGGTACTTGGTTGCTAGCTGTCACAACATTTCTGGTCTGGAAGGGTGGTAATTTAATTCACCCTTTCAAGCGACATACATATTTCAATTGAGCAAGTGTATAAAGGATCCTTTCTATGACAGATGAATCAGTTATTGACTGTTCTGCCAATTTCCACAGTGTATTTTGGCAGTTTTCCAACTCACCATTTCAAGGCAAAAAAAATTAAGTTAGATGTTACTTCTCAACTAATCAATGTGGACTCTTCTCACAAAACAATTGGGTCGAAATACTATCCTATTTATACATTATAGGTAAAGATCTAGCTAGATTAACTTTTTTTCTTCTTCTTTCTTTTTTTTATGCCACACCAAATTAATTGGCTCTAATTAATTTGATCACTTCCCTTTAAATAACTCTCTAATTTTTAATGCTAATCCAAATTAAGTTATGTGTTGACTTTGATGAATTTCCTTACTATTCAGAAGGATGTAGATTAAATTGGGAATTCACTGACTAATTTTTTTTTAATCTTCAAGCTCTTTGACCAATGAGATAGCAGCAAATTTTCACCCCAGCAATGAGCCGGCTTTCGCAGTATTTGGATCGCATAAATTTCATGTAAAATACATCGATAATTCAGTAAATGAATGGCAAAACTAAATTATTTGAATACTTGAGACGTTGCTCAAAGTCACTACACATATTAATTGAGAAAAGATATTGAAAATCAAAGGGTCATGCGGTGGGGGGAGGGAGATACTTGGAAAAAAGTGTCAACTTTCCCTAGTAACTAACGTGTAACCTGTTTTTGAACATCAAGTTTGTTTGATTGGATTATTGCACCCTAAAATTCAAGGCCAAACCTATTGAAACTATGAATGAAACACATACAAACTTAACATAATATCTAATTAATCATAATAAGCGACAAAATATGTATATGCCTATAACGGAGTGCAATATTTACAGATTTCTCATTGGCGGCTCAGCATCACGTGACACATTCCATTACTGATCGAGGTAACCTGTTGGCGGGCGCGGCCATCTTGTTCTTTATTTCCAGAAGCGGTAAACAATTAATAATATTTCTGATCGTCCGGCTCCATAAACCTAGCGAACATGGTAGACAGAGAGGATCGTGTTTACCGCGCCAAGCTAGCTGAGCAGGCTGAGAGGTACGATGAAATGGTGGAGGAGATGAAGATAGTTGCCCAGCAGAATATTGATCTGACGATAGAAGAGAGAAACCTCCTGTCTGTAGCTTACAAGAATGTAATTGGTGCAAGAAGGGCATCTTGGCGAATTATTAGCAGTATAGAAACAAAGCAAGCTCAAGCTGATGATCCCAAGAAACTACCAATGATAAAGGATTACAGACTGACCGTGGAAAATGAACTAAAAGATATCTGTAATGATATTTTAAGCGTGTTGGACGAACACCTCATCCCTTCAGCGGGCAGCGGAGAATCGAAAGTTTTCTATTACAAAATGAAGGGTGATTATTATCGATACCTTGCCGAGTTTGCAACGGGCGCACAGAGAAAGGAAGCTGCGGAAAAAAGTCTGATCGCCTATGATTCTGCCACCACAACCGCCAAAGTTGACCTGGCGACTACGCATCCAATACGCCTCGGCCTGGCCCTGAACTTCTCCGTGTTCTACTACGAGATCCTGGGCGCCCCGGACAAGGCATGTCAAATAGCCAAATTAGCTTTCGATGACGCCATAGCAGAGCTGGACAGCTTGAACGATGAAAGTTACAAGGATTCCACGCTCATACTGCAGTTACTCCGGGACAACTTGACACTGTGGACGTCGGACATGCAAGCAGACGAGCAGGGGCAAGGACAGGAGCAAGTTGAAGATTTAGAGACATCGGGGAAACCGGAGGACTCGTAACCGAACTTTAAAAAAATTCAGAAATGAAAGACTGACTGTATTATCTGTATCGTGACTTGTCTGAGGAAAAAAACTTCTGTCATCTATTGAGATGCTTTTTTTTATGAAACATGGAAATTGGAATCCCAAACTGCTTGTAACTATTCCCCCCAAGCAGGATGACAGATAATAACAATTTTTATACAGAATCCTCTTGTAGATGTGTACTTAATGGACTTGATTGTTATTATTATTATTATTATTATTATTATTGTTTTGATGAAAAGAGATAGTGTTATTATTCACAAGTGTGACGTTTCTTATTTAACACCGTATACTGTAAATCTATGTAGGAGGATTGCTAACTGGAGCCAGCAGCTTGACTTATAATAAAAAATACTTGGATCCACTCCTTCCAAGCTTGATTGGATATATATTTGTGACAATTTGACTATGAAACTTGTGTCATATTACTGCATGCAATAAGCATAAGATGCTGTTCCACTTGTTTCCCAATTGTAAGCCTTCTAAAAGTCTTATCATTAGTTCACTGGCAGCTGATGCATGATATTAGTAGGGGGAGGGCAACTGAACATTTCTGATAAAAAAGATGGAGGTTTTGGGCATTCTGAACCCAGTATGTTAGTATGAGTGCAGTGCATGACCTTCCTATTTATTGGGAGTGTTCTACTTCTAGCTTCACTTACATTTTTCCCAGATTAAAAAGGAATCACCAAGAGTATGAAATTAAATAGGATTTCAGAGTTCCAAACATTTTTTTTTCATCTCTTCAAAGGGTGCATATAAAGTGTTCCTTGAAAAAAGGGGCGGGTGGATAAAAAGACAGGCCAATCTGTTAAATTGCTGGCCAGAGCAGGTCTGTATGAATCATTAGTATTGCGGTACTAATGTATAGGAATCCCAATTATAGACCGCTGTTTTCTTGAGTGCGCTTGTACTAATCTGATTTAAAATGAGTGATTAAATGGTTTAAAAGCACCAGCTGGGTTTTTTCTATGGGAAATATTGACTGTGTCTGTTTAATTTAACGTGATTGATGTGGTTTTATTCTTTTCACCATTTTCAGAAGAACTGCTAGTTTTACATCAAAGCAAACCATTACTGATGTTTGGTTTTATCAAATCTAGCATCTTGGCTAATGCAAATGTAAATTATTTAACCATTTTTCCCAGATTCCTCAACCTTCTGACTTTGCAAGAAAAAAAAACAACTGGTATTTGATCAGAACTTATTGTATGAACATAACAGAGGAACAAAAAATGTTTTCCTTACTAAAGAATTGGGTTTTGATGCATGTCAGTGTTGTCACACTTCCTGACCATAGGGGTCACTGCTAGTCAGTTGCAATATTGCAGAAAAGACCCATGTGAAATCTGAGAGGATCAAGAGGAGCTCTTTCCTCCACAGACTTACCCTTTGTATTTCTCTTGAAATTTATTTCATACCTGGATGTTGAGTAGCGCCTATGATATCCCTTTGTTGTGTAATATTTTAATTCCTGTAACATTGGGTTGCATGGACTTACTCTTATGTCTAGCTGTGACCCTAACATTATCCGTCTCTATGCTCCTGTGCCACTGTGTAAGGGACGGGATAGTTGTTTAAGAGGCGACTACTCATCTGGGACCTCCCAGGGGTCTTTTCAATTTTTTAACAGGCTGCACTACTTTGACTTTTGTGATATCATAAAGTACTGCTGTACCATGGACTTCATGCAAGATGAGATGCCCAGAGCTAGCACCAAGTTTGGCAGCATTCAGAACAGCGGACTAACAAATCTGCGGGTCAAATATGGCGACCCACTAGAAACCTTGCCATCTAATCCGTTAATAGACACTGGGGAAGTATTCAAGTGGGTCGACCATATTTGACCCTCGAGCTAGCTAGTCCACAATTCTGAATGCGGCCTTTCTTTACGAGTTCAATGTTGATGCACAAATTGATTCATAAATTGTCTAGCTAAATTCTGCCCAGCTTTTGCATAAAGAAATGGTCCTGAAATTGTTCCCCTTGCCACCATAATTGCAGCAGTCCTTTCCACCAGTTGGTGTCCTTCATTCTGTTAGCAAGAGTTGCAAATAATCAATAGTCAACATGCCTTTAGAAGTCAATATATCTGCATAATTATAGTGACCAGCCACTGTGATGCATTATGGGAAATGTAACCAGTGTAAGCTAGCATTGTACATATCAGTTCCTTGTACATCGTTGTAGTTATATAGGATTATTGATATTGAATTACAATAGATGTTTTTGTGGTACTTTAACATTCTGTTCAGACTTGTTCCTACTCTAGTTATCTTCGACTTTCACTGTGACAGCCCCTTTACTGGTTCTTTCCAAACACTGCCTTCGTTTCTAGGATTATTTCTTTGACGTCATTATTAATGATCACCATTTGCCTCGTAACACAATATTCAGCATTTTAAAGATCGGCATAAAAAACAGTGGACATAATTTGTGTGTCAATTAATACAGAGTGATCATTTTCATTTTTTAATTTTTACATAAAAAACTAATTATTAATTGAAACACAAGACAATTTCAGATATAGAATGAAAAATGCGAAGAAATAGAAACAAACTGATAAAACCTGTAGAAATAGCTTGCATTATAAATGCTCACCTAAGTGTAACCAATACAGACAAAGAGGTCACGGTACTAGAAATCATCTGAGAACAAAATCAAAAATCGTACAATCTCAGCAGGACATGGACAAGTTGAAAAAGATTAAGATTTCCAGATAGTTGTTGCATGAAAAATGACCAACTCTGGCGCATGGCTTTTACATACAAAGTATTCTCTAGTAATATTTGTATTCCTGTGCCAATGAACATGATAATATCTCAATAAATGATACAAATAGCATGAGGGTATCTTTGGACTTGGGTTAAATATCAACCATCCATTTCTTAATTAGCCTCACAAATTTAGTTACTTGTTTGGTCCAAAAATATAAAATAAATAATTAAATAAATAAATAAATAATATCATGCTCTGAGAGAAAATGCAAATACATCTGAATTTCAAAATGCAGTGTTCCTTTAGTTGCACGTGAATTGTAAAGCAGAGAGATAGGTCTACAACGGGCTATGTTATACAAAGTCACCATAAGTCCGTATGCTGCGCCAATGTGGCAACTTGATATAATATCCCTTAAAAAATAGGTGACCTACATTACCTATACATCGACTCCTGGTTTCCTACTGAAACATTCCAACAAACATAAACACTTAAAACGGGAGGTTAAACCTTTTTTATTCACCTGTAAAGCATGGTATTTTAAATGGGGCAAAATATTTTGGCTGGCTTCACCTAGCAAATATATAACATGGTCCATAACGGCAATGGTTCAAAGAAAAAAATACGAATGGCCAATGTTTTGGTTCACTACTACAGATTGGAATGGATATCATATATTTTGGTCTTTTGACAATACTGAAACTAAATTTTGATTCAAATTATTTTGAGAAGCTGTGCTGTCGTGTTCTTTGCACATGAGTAACATTGACATAAAGCATATTTTGACTTTTTATTTTATTAATTTATATATTTTATTATCATTATGATTTTTATGTATATATTTTTTTTCATATTTGTTTTATTTTATGGGAACATACAATCTTATTTCAATAATTGATATAATTTGTTTATTGATCATTCTCCATTTCTTTTCATTATACTGGTTATATACTTTTTTGTTCTTTCTCATGGGACCATACAATCTTATTTTATTAATTCATTTAATTTGTTTATCATTATTTTTATTTATTTTTTTTTTCCATTATGTATATACTTTCTTTGTTCTTTCTCATGGAAACACACAATCTTACCTTCCATAACATTAAGAAAATGTTCCATAGCCAGCACGTAACTGTCAGCATATCTCTGTGGGAAAGAGAAGTGCATAGGAGCCAAACTGGTGCCTGTGGTGCAGGAATGCTGGACACCGGTGCACCTCTGATTCTCCGAGACCAGCATACCTTTCGTCCCAAATACCTACAACAACACAAGAGAATCAGCATACCTTTTGTCCTGACAACAACAAAACATTTAGTGAGATTAACATGAATGCACCCAGGCAGTGTTTGCCTCTTAGGAAAATTAGTTGCTGGACAGAAGATCCAGCCATCTTGAAAAGTAGCTGGACTGAATGTCTGCCAGGTGGGAAAACTTCTTGGCCCGTTCTGAAAGTTGTCAACACCGGGCAGACGGTCCAGCGTTAATTTCGAACACTGCACCCAGGCTTTCAGAGCTATACACACTGAGAACTCACTGCTATACATTATCAGCGTGCCCCTGCAGTTTTCATTCTCTGAAAAGAATATACTACATGAAAACACAGAGTCAGGCTGAAAATATATAGAGGTGAGCTTTCAGTGTCTTTAAAAGAGGGTTCAAAAATTCACCCAAACCTTTTCACTAACATTTAAAATATTCCTGGTCAATTGTGCCAAATATTGGCATAAAGTACCTCTTTAAAATGGCTTTCAGGGGCATGAATTATTTAATCTCCTTCTACCCCCCCCCCCACCCCCCTCCGGCCCCAATAAGTACACAATGAATTCACCATTACAATTGGTATGAATGCATACTGTCATTAAACACACACACACACTCACACACACACACACACAGAGCAGGCCCCACCCACCCACCCCTTTTCAAGCAACGAAGGAACATCTGTTATCCATAATTATTAAATGATACCAAAATCTTTGTAATATGAAAATGAAGAGGGCATTATTTAAATTTTTGCTGAGAGTTATAGTCTGACTATCATGCAGCTAATTATAAGGGAAACTGATTGAAACGTTGTGTTTGACTCCTATTATTAAGGCTCTATAAGCAAAGAATAATTCTATTTCAGTATCTTAGAAGCTTAATACAGAATCCTATCTAGAGACTATGAAAAAACCCTTTCACAATGTACACATTCAATATGGTAAAATATAATCTTGGATACACATTCACTTATAAGTGCAGGCCCGTAGCCAGCAATTTCAGAGGGGGGGTTCGTTTTCAGAAAAAGTGGACCTTTTACCAGTACATAGATCAGATTTTACCCAGAGTGGACCTTTTCCCAGCAAAAAGGGTGGTTCTTTCGAACCCCCCGAACCCCCCATGGTTACGGGCCTGAAGTGTTACAAGTGATTGAGTGTGCGTAACACTCTGCTACAATCCCCTAAATTCTACAGGGATGCCCAGATTCTTAGGGGTTACTGAAAACTCGGCCCCCTTAACAGTATGGCTGAATTAAGTGACGGACTGTGACCTCAAAGAGACCAATTTTATCAAAACAAGCATAATCGATAAATTCAGTCAATTTCAGCAATCTTCTGAATCTTTCTTGCCAACTTACAACATATTTTTTTCTCTCTTTGGAATAGATGTATTTTCTTGTTGTCTATAACTTTTTCAACTTTTTTCTAGTTTTCGTTTGTGCCTACGGTTTAGGATGTTTTGGAATATAAGCTGACAAATATATGGGTATTTGAATACATCGATATACATATATTCAAGTTTTGGAGAAGGATGTGTCAGAGGTGTCAGTTTTAATTTTAAAATGAATCAAAGTGTGCTCATTGGACAAATTTGGTATAACTTCTCATCAGCTGAACTTAAGTTATCACTGTATTTCTTCGCTGCTTTGAAGAAAGATACCGCTTTTAACGAGGTCCAAACACAGTGGGTTTGTTTAACCTAGAAAATCTTCAAGTCTAAATTAAAGCTGAAGAAAATGTTGAAAGCACTGTTCCTGTGCAGCCTGATGGTCTTAGGTAAGTACATGTCACTCATAACACAAAGTTGTAAAAGGCAATTTGCTAAATTTCATTATTATTCTTAGATATGCCAATGAAAGACCTTATGCCTTCATCACATTGTTGTGTTTGTTTGTTTGTTTGTTTGTTTCTTTGTTTGTTTGATAACAAAATGTCTCAAAAAGCTCTTAAGGGGCAGTGGTATGTTATGAAGGTGCTTTAATTATTGTGATCATCTCTTAAAAAGTTAAACATCGGTTCTTTCAAATTGGTTTTGCCAGCATTTATTGTTAAGTTGTTATCACTAGAATAAAGAGTGAGATGTGCTGCTGAAGGTAGGAGGCAAGCTGCCCTTTTTTCGGACTTTTCCATATTTAGAAATAGTGGTGTCATCTACATATTTTAAAGAGTCACATTCGGTTCTGAAGTCATTGATCATAATAGCAAAAATCACTGGTCCAAGTTTTTTCCCCTACAGTACAGCTGCATTGCTGGATTGCCATTCTCATTTTGCATTTTCAGTTCTGACTAACTGTTTCTTCTCTGATCAATACTCAATATCATTATTTACTGGCTTATTTTTTGTCATTTTTAAAAATCTTTTTAGGTTTCTTCCCAAAAAATGCCCAGACCACGTGCACGGTACCCAATAACGACCCTAATGCATCATGCCGATTGGTATACAGATGCAGATACTATTACGGCTACTACTATTACTACTACACCTGTTCATGTACCTGCAATCCTGGGTTTACTGGAACTGCTGGGTACTGCACAGGTAAATTAAATGTGGCTTACAATACATGTTAGACATTCATATAAATATTATAACAGCAATAAATAGTTTTCCTCGAAAAGAAAAAAAATTTTCAGGTACTGGAACTTATTTTCAGCAAGATTCTATAAAATGTCTGCTACATCTTTTTTTTTTTTTTTTTTTTTTTTTTTTTGTTTTCAAACAGCTATAAATCCATGCGCCTCTGGCCCATGTCAAAATGGAGGCAACTGCACGGTACTAACCACTGGCTACAGTTGTCAATGCCCTCCAGCCTACGCCGGGACTAACTGCCAACTGAGTAAGTTTATTTAAGGAATTTCTGGCTTATTTCCAATTTAATCACAATAGAGGCAGTGATATAATTGGCTAATTAGGATTTTAAGACTTAACTGTGCCATACATACAACAGGTGCCTAAGAATTACATTTTTGGAAGGGGGGGGCTTTCCCCTCTCTTCCTGCAGATATGATCACTTTTAAGTAATTAAATTTCCTTTGCCTATGGCCGATGTTTATAAAACAACTGATCAAATGCAACATTTCAGTCTACACACGGGTACCAACAATTGTAAAAGAAAATCAAATATTCTTGTCTTCCCTTTTCTTCCACAAATCAGTAATAGTCCAATTAAAAGGCAGTATTGAACCTATTTTGCAAGTAAGAAAAAAAAAGGATAAAATTCCATGAACAACAATTACTGAAACATTTTAATGGAATATTTTTTTTTTTTTTTTTTTTTTTTGTGATTGAAACTGATCAAAATTGGTTCAACTTAAAGACTGGTTTTACATTTGAGAAACTGGGCTAGAACAAAACTTTCCTGTTTTTATAATGAGCATTTTTTTTTTCAGCTCAATGTGATATCCAACCTGATGCGACTTGCTTGCGGCAATATAAATCTTGCTACTATTGGGGCAGAATTTATTATTACACAGTCTGTGAGTGTACTTGTAATGACGGTTTCATCCAAATTGGTGACACTTGTGTTTAGGTAAGCAGAATATCAATTCATGATCATTTTTTTATCCAGTTCAATCAACTTGTCAAAGTAGATATATTTATAATGCTTGTGATAGTTGCATTTTGTGTCTTTTCACGTTAATGTTTCACAAAAAAAAAAAAACTTGAATTTACTAGTAAATGGCCAAATGTGCAGTTATATTTCCCTTGCGTAAGTGTTTCACAAAGAAAAACATCTCTGTCTCTACTGGGGTCTGTTCAACAAATTGAAATCGAGACCCTATAAGCTGGATAGTCAAGAGGCAAATCATAAGTCTACCTGGAAGCTAGTATTTCACAAATTATCAGCTCACAATATATGATACAGTGGCTATATTATACGCCATTGCAGGCAATACAGTTATAGTGCATGCAAATATAAGTACATTATGTGTTGAAAAAGTTCACATTTAAGACTACTTTTAACTAAATTTTATTTCACCCCAGGCACAGAAAGAAAGCAAGATCCTGTCAAAAGAGGAATCCCACATTAAAAACCTGCTGATATGAGGGTCAGAGAAGATAAACTGTTTTAACTACCTACAGAAAAGAAACTTGAAATACAGCTATTTCAAAGCAAATTCAAAAATTCCTGAAACCTGAAATCATTAATGATTCTGTTATATGCACTGCTAAAATACAAACTTTGTAAAATGATTACATAATTTTTCTAGAATGTTGATTGCTGGATTACATCTTGATCAGGTGTTGTATTTAGATATTGGAGCAAATAGAGGCCTTACAGCTGATTATGAAGCTGTTCATGTAATCATTTACATATTACTGATAAATTAAACATTTTCAGCAGACCCTCATTGTTTGTCATCTTTATTTTATGTGTGTGTGTGTGTGTGTGTGTGTGTGGTGGGGGGATAGATTAAATTACTAAAAAGTTGTTGAAATATATTTCGACCTTTATCCATTTGCTTATCACCTACAGCACTGTTAAGTTTTTATGCACTGAAAGACTCCACTACACTTGGGTTAGAATATCAATCTAAGCTAAAGCAATTAAAACATATTTATTTTTGTCATTTGTCCCCAACTTTTGGTGACATTGTACAACAACAACAACAACAACAACAACAAAAAAGTTAAGATATTTAGGAATAAACTGTTAGGGAAGGGGCAGAATGTCTGCCTTCCTCTTC
>NW_019775626.1:28034-58926 GCF_001039355.2 Lingula anatina | reverse complement strand
ACCCCCCCCTACCCCCCCCCCATTCATGTTTCAAAGTAAGCAAAAAAAGGAAAGCATTAAATCAAACAACAGAAATATTGTAATGCAAAAGACTACCCTAGCAAAATAATAACACACAGAATGGACAAACCCATATTTAATATTAATTATACAGAATTCCACAGAAATGCTAAGAAATATGGTAGTTGCACAGACAAAAAAAGTCTTGTGTAAAAGTAAGTAATTAAAAATCTACGTACTCCACATTTTAATTCAGCCATATCACCCTTATAAGAGAAACAATGCTGAACGTAAACTATGAATAAAACCTACCTCTAATCTTTGGTCATAGCCATAACTGGCATTGCGACTGAGATCAATCATCGCCAAAGCGCCGCTGGGAAATTTCATCGTTATAGCAACTGTATCAACATCATCCATTTCAGCAATGGCCTTGATGTGGGCGTGGCCTTGAGCATAGACAGAGACTGGATACTGGTGAAGAATCCAGCAGATAACATCGATGTCATGAACTGCACAGTCATGGAATATGCCTCCTACAAATTGCCAAAAAAATTTTAAATGGAAATTCTTTTGAGTTATAATAAATCTCTTTTTTCACTTGTTTGTCTAATTGTTAATATAGTTTCCATAAAATCTCTGTGCATGTGTGCACAGGGAGAGATCCAGAGAGATTTTCTGACAGTGTTCTAAATTAATTTTTTTGTTCCATCTTCAATTTTTGACCGTCTTCCAACAAAAAACTTATATACCATTAAAGGGATAATAACTCTTCGTTTCAGCCAAAAAATGAATTTTCCTGGAGTAAACAACAATTTTCCCATACTTACCAATGGTTAATGAATCCATTTTTACATTCAAAGTTAGTCCCTGGTTTTTTTCTAAAAAGTTTGTTTTTTTTGTTAAAATCTCTTAAGAGATTTTGACAGAGTATAGCCATCAATGGAGGTCACGTGGTCTAAAGACAAGCTCAGATATCAGAAAAAATACCTATAACTGCCGTTTTTGTGGTAAAACAGAATATATTATATTTCTATGAGTTATTCACAATGTTTTTATTGTGAAATATAGATCCCATACGAAGAGTTATTATTCCTTTAATGTAAACTTGAAAATCTGACCATCTTCCAGAAGACCCAGAAGATGGTCTCAATCCACCCCTGAGTGCATGAACGATTGGAGCAATATGCCAGGCAGTTTGGGTGTGAACGCACCAACCAATTAGTCACATGACTTAAAAGATTGTCCGAGGGATAATGATTTACCAGATATCTTCAGGTAGCTCATAGGTGGAAGAGGAGAATCTCGACTGCACATTTTAACCATGTGGATGTCACCGACATTCTGCTCCTCGATGCCATTAAGGACGCCTCTAATACTGGGGTCGTACCTCCTGCAAACAGAATCATAAACTTTTTTGGAATTTTCAGATTTTTTTTTTTTTTTTTTTTGGGGGGGGGTTGCTGATGCCATTTCATAATGAGGGACCTTCCCCCAGTTCAGTTGAATGTATAATGGAAACAATAAAAGATGTGTTATAGACAAGTGGACTGGTACTGACTTATCTAGGCTAGTTCTACGACTCCAGAAGCAGGCTCCAAAATTTCCCACTAGTATTCACTAAAGGGACTGCAGCTGCATATTTTCTACATGTACACATTTTCCATGCACAATAAGACATAACCATTACTTGCTGGTAGATGGAACCCAAAATGACCACAATTACGAAATCTATAAAAAAAGGCCTGAAATTACATACTTTAACATGCACATATAAATTAACTTCACACTAAATTTAATCTGGAAGGTTTGGCAAACTATTCTTTACGCACAAAAAACAAACAGGAGAAACATTAAAATTTAAAAACATAATATTTATTTTACAAAAAAAAAAGCATTTTACCATCCAAACACTTACCTGTTGAACGAGCAGAACAATGGTTTCCCAGCTTTTTCCGATTCTACGTAGCATGCCTCAGTTCCAGCAATATCTTGTGAAATTGGCTTTTCACAGAAAACACCTTTCCCTGGAAAAGTACAAAAAAATGAAACTAAAAGGGAAATTTTTATATATGTGTTACAGCAATCTCAGATTAATAGTATTTAATTCCTTATTAAGGGTATTGTAAGCCTTTATTTTCATCCAGATACCAAATATGAGTTTTTTCCTGCATCTAATTATTCAACATTGCATCAATCTTTCTGCTGATATAAAACAACACAAATCCCTTCGAAAATATAAAATATTGGCATTTATATTTTTTGTTGCAATGTATAGGCATATAGGCAACTCAAAGTTTTAATTTTTAACTTAACACCTTTCTATTTTAGGTGAGATGGCAATCAAAATGGGGCGTAACTTTATCCCTGAACAAGATTTTATTAGGAAAATTGGCATAGTTGACCACAAATGAATAAGCTACAACCCTGTGCTATCATTTTGGTCAAAGCACTTTTGTTATAGAGTTATGAGCCCTTAATTACAAATTTTTATTAAACAAAAGTATTATTTTGCTTTATCATTGATAAAATCTGAACTTTTGGAAAAAATCACTGGCTTGGTTTTGGAGTACTTAATGGTGTCATTAAATTGGCATCAAAATGGTGTCCATGGATGCTCTGGTAGAGGAGAAATTTGAGAAAATGATTTTTCAATTTTCCATTTTCAATCCCAAAATCGCAATTATGACGCCCCTGTAAGATGACACATGTATAATTGTTGATTAATTTAGTCTCTGAACACTAAAAATTTATCTGTCATCCAAAAGAATGTATGCAAGGCAGTAAATAAGGAGTTTTTGGCAAAGGCTAACAATATCCTTAAATCTGTTTGTTTCTAGTCAAACCAGACATACAAACCCACACACACAAACAGATACAAAAAATATATATTGCTCATGACTGTGACTGTTTTTCACAAAGCAGTTTGTAATAAATTTAGAGATGCAAGATTTCATAATGTCAGGGTAGCTCCTGGACCATCACTTAGAGGTAAACAAACAAAAAACTGATAATTTAATAGTGCAAAAAAGTAAATAAATAAATAAATCCAGCAACTAGCATACAATGGTACCATTCAAGCTTTCCTATAATACTAGTTGCACTCAACACATTAACAATATATGTTCTTGGTCAACTCTTGTTTTTTTTTCTGAAAATTAGTATAAGCTCATGCAAATGTGTCCCAACTACCCAGTATACCAAAAATACTTCTGGTCAATAATGGTATCATATTCTTAGAAATTAAATTATTATTTTGCTTTATTTTTAAATTAAAATTTACTCCAAATAAATTCAACAGCAAATGATCCGATGACTAACCCTTTCTCAGTGCATTCTGCACTATCTCCTGGTGCGTAAAAGTTGGGGAGCAGACAAATACTGCTCCAACGCTGTAAATATATACAAATTTAAAGCATGCCACAATACAATATGGTCCTGGCTGTTTCACAAATATCAAAGAATCGTTGGTTGATTATTTGACTTAGCTAAGATTGCCAACAATCACATATTGCCAACCAAATTGTTTCACAAAAAATATAAGAGGCTGATTATCTTCTTTTGATCAGTCCAAAAAATAAGAGCTAAGGCCAAATTACTGTGGTTCTGAGAGTCATTTCGATAGGAAGTGTAAAAATTTCAGAAACGTCTTTATGCCAGTGACATACTGAGGAAATGTTTTTCATGCCTCTAAATCTGATATCACAAGGTTGAAGTAATATACCGCACTATCCAAGTTAAGCATTCTTAGCTAATCACAAAAACATTTATCATTTTGTGAAACAGGCCCCTTAAGAAAACCAGATCCTAATCATCTCCGTGGTTCCACCTTACAATGTTATCAAGACTTTCAGAACAGGCCATCCCATTGGTTAGCTTAACATTGGTGCCAAGTTATGTTCCTCTATCAACCAACCAGAGGATAAGTTTCAATTGTCCAAGGGTTTTTTTTTTTTTCAATTTCATTTCCAACCTTTTCTCTGATTGGATCAAAACAAATTGGGATGGCCTGTACTCCAGATCAAAACAAATTGGGATGGCCTGTACTTCAGATTCTGATAGCAAAGGGAAGGGGAAATGAGAGTAATAAGAATCCAGTGTAACTTTCAGGTTGACCACAAAATGTATAGAAATAGGGTACAGAATATGTACTTTAATTAAGCTGTCACACACTATATGATGCCATGTAAAAATCAATAGAAGATTGTAATACATAAAAGATTATGTTAAACTTTTTTCTTTTACTTGTTTCATAATCTCCTCGGTGACATACAATAGCAAAATTTTTAGGGGAGGGTGGCAAAAAGGCTTTTCTCTAATGGTTTAACTTTCCTGTCTTTAGA
This sequence comes from Lingula anatina, assembly GCF_001039355.2. Next base: position 54,583 of record NW_019775626.1, on the reverse strand, counting down.
AATTTTAATTTGAACATTCAGTGAAAAATGGTTTTGACTTTTTTTGTCTTTAGAACATTAAACTTAAAAGTTCTAATAAAAAATATGACCGTATGGACATTCAAATGATCCATAAATATCACCAAAAATTTCATGATCTGAACTCAAATCACAGTTATCAAGTTATGCTGGGCACCACAATATGATCACAAATTATTTAAAGTTTTTAAAACCTATCTCACATCTAACTAATAATAATAATAAAGGTTCTTTAACACTGATCTACTAAATGTGAATAAGATTCCTCTAAGCCATTCACATATAATAATATGTGATATTTCACACAAATAAATTTGAAAAAATGATCAAAAATTTGTTTAATTACAAACTACAAAACATAGATTTTCAACAATACAATTTGCAGTTCTTCGTCATAGAAATTGGAGAAACAATTGAAAACAAAGGGTGAAAAAAATCATAATTTACAGTGAAGGCAAAGTACATACACCCCTTACGTTTTCAAAATTCTTTTTTACAGCAATTTTATACATTCATTTTTTCCAAGATTTTTATTGTGAGTTTGTCAACATGGCAACTGAAAAACCCAAAGATACATTGTTTTTTTTTTTTTTTTTTTTTGTATTATTAGTGCTTTCATTATTCATACAGTTCAATGCAGGGAAGGTGCACATATGACAGCATTTGCTGCTTTGTGTTAAAGACAGAAATAATATCAAATAAGTCAGCAGAAACTGTCAAACATCTTGAATCATTCCAGCATCAAGACTGAAAAGGTAACAGCAGATGTCATTTTACACANGTATTATTAGTGCTTTCATTATTCATACAGTTCAATGCAGGGAAGGTGCACATATGACAGCATTTGCTGCTTTAAGTCTACTCTTTGCAAGTGTGGTTGGGGATATTTGATTTTGTGTTAAAGTCAGTGCTCTCAAAATGACAGAAATAATATCAAATAAGTCAGCAGAAACTGTCAAACATCTTGAATCATTCCAGCATCAAGACTGAAAAGGTAACAGCAGATGTCATTTTACACAAAACAGCCGCACCCCCCTAAAAAAAAGCTAAACAAGATTAAGAAGAAAGCTAGATAAATGAAGAAAAATACATCTTTAAAATCACATAAAAATTTACGACATATTTAAGAGAAATACTGAAGCATATTTTTGATTGGTTCCGTTTTTTTTTTTTTTTCATCCCTACTAATGACTCAAGCAACTTAAAAGCAAAACAAAGTACATCCTTTTTTTAAGATATCGTTGCCAAAAGGAAAAAGCAAAATTCATGCAATAAATAATAATTATCAACAAAAGATAATATCTCTCTCTTCAGCCAGTGTCAAATCAAGAAGGTAGGGAATACCTTTTGCGTTACACGTGATTGGCCTTATTTTTCGAGCGTGATGCGTTATTTTAGCCCAATATTCTGCGTGAAACATGATTCAGGAATTCTTGGTGATTGGTGATTGGCCTGAATATATCTTGGTGATTGGTGATTGAGCTGTTTAAATCTTGGAGATTGGTGATTAAGGGGGGGGGGGGTATTCCCTACCCTCTATCAACAGAGATAGCCAATTTACTTGTAAGTGAGGGCGACATATCAGACAAAATTGAAACTTGTGTGCAATTGAGTCCAGATTTACAGAACTACCGAAAATATAGACCTGTATGCAACAGAACCCACCTTTCATCGTTGTATACTTTTTCTGCCTCCTCAGGAGTAAGAGCAACAGTATGACGCTGGTGATACTGTATTAGCAACTGTTTGATCTTGGGGATATCGAGATCAATGATATACTTCAGCTGAACGCGGTAGCAGCGAATCAGGTTCAGGAAATGTATCATGCCAGCTCGTCCCAGACCGAATAAGGCAACGCCAAGAGGGTCTTTCATGCTGTGACACTCCATTTCGTCACTTACAGAAAGAGAAAAAAGAATAATAAAATTAATTCTTGAAATGTGAAGCCCCAGTTACACCATTATTGTGTTTACTTACTAGTACAGAACCAATTTTGACCACAACATGTAAGAAACGAAAAAGCTCTCTCACTTGGGAATATTTAAAGATCAGTAACACTGATGCATGGTTTTGATTTTGACTGTCTTATATTGTCAAAGTTTCAAAAATAAGGGGGGGGGAGTAGGCAAAAAATTATTTTCTAAGCTCTAATTGCAAGCCCAATGTCTGAAGTGTCACAGGGGCTTTAAAAACACAAATGCTAAAACCATAAATATCACCAACATGAACACACTACAGTACCAGCATATTAAAAAGTCAAATATGTTGTGAATTGATCTTGTGGAAAAATAACTTGGGATAAGATATAAAGTAATTGTAGATCTATGCAAATTACAAGCCATTTAAAGTATAAAACTGGATACAAGCAGCATTAAGGAAACCAAGAAGTTATAACTTCTTTATAACTTCTTGAGGAAACCATCATGCATTAACTTGCCATGGCTAATTAACATTCATGAAATTTTGATTGGTTTATATATGTATATATATATCCTCTTGAACTGAATATTCCTTATAAAATGTGTGTTTCTTACTTTTTTCCATGCACACTAATGTAAAGTAAGTATATGTATGAATTTGATCTCCATGAAATAAACTCTGTGTCTGTTATATGCTAGTACTTTTTATGCCACATTTAAACTATATAACAGGTACCTTAATTTGGATCCTGACGGGACTATCTTCCCCAGCACAATACAATGTGCCGATTTTTCACCTCCTGGTTTCACATAAAATGTTTGCCCAGGGTGACCAAATATGTCCACACTAAGATATACAGCCATATAGATAACTATAGTGTCCAAAATATTATATAATGCGGTCTGCAGTGACCAATGACACTGCCAAGGCTAAGTGCTACCTTGAAAAGGACAATGAGAAATTCTCTCGAATGTTAGAAAATGAGATCATACAGGGGGCTTTTGGTGTATGTGTTGGAGGCAAATTTCTACAATATCATTCTAAAGAAATTATTACTTACTAGCAATATGCCCAATTACATAATTTTCTTTGTGTTTATTATCATCACAGATAATGGAAATAAATCAAATTTACGAGATGCTTGCACTTATGTATTTTTTATATAAAAAGTCCTTTTTTGAGTGCCTAGCTTGTACATTGCTTTGTCTTCTGGACTGTGATCAAACTGACTGTCAAAACCCAGAAATTTAATTTTTAATTTTTAAAAAAACTCCAATTTGCCATCCAAATAATTAGTTTGTTTATGATAGCCAATAGGAGTACAGGGGCTCAGGACCAGAGGATTCAACTGCATTGAAATTATTTCAAGCGCATGTAGCTCAGAGACCTAAAATAGGGGAAATACATAAGACATTGAATTTCTGTCTATGTAAAACACACCTCTACTACCTGCATATTTCAATATACCTCTCTGTGTGGCTGATGTAAACCAGCATAACTGAAAACAATATGCCTGTCAAAACAGCTGACTCAGAGGTAGGTGGAATATGCTGGTAATAGGTAAGCTGCAGAATGGCGTGTGATGAGGCCAGAATGCTGCAGCCGGCTGGGTATAACTCAATTCTATTTAATACCATTTTATAACCATCTTTATTGGGCACTAAAATGTGTACAGGTTACATTTAACAGGCTCTCTACAGGGGCGGATCCACAGATATTTTCTGACCATCTTCCAAATTATCTTTGCTGATCCAGCCTCCATTTTTGACCGTCTTCTGACAGAAAAAATTAGATACTCGTACCTGTCAATGAAAACTTGAAAATCTGACCGTCTTCCGGAAGACCCAGAAGACAGCCTAAATCCCACCCTGCTCTACTCTACTTTTGGTTTTATAACATCTAGATATAAATACAAAATACATATGGAATTGATTACTAGTACTAGTACTGACATTACTGGGAAGAAGCACAAGATAAGACAACTAGTGATGGATGTATTGTTTTTTCAAATTTTTACTTGACAAACACATTAATGATCTTTGGATTAACAGTAATTTTTCTTCTATCAACATGTAATGCTGAAATTGCTTTACCTCCAATATTTGATGCCTGTCTAGAGCATCTTCATCAGGGTTGGAATCAGCTGATTGAAGAAAAATTACTATTTAATTCAAATGACAAATATTACACAGCTGATGAAGTTCTTCTCTTATATAATGACCTTATTTTAAACTGGATTAACTAAGCATTAAGGGATGGGACACATAGCAAATTGAAAGTTCCCACTCCTGTGAAGTTTCAGTTAAGATCCCCGCTTTGTACCAATAGATCCCAGAGCCAAATTGAAAGTCTGATTTTTTTTTGTAATTCAATATTAGAAAAGATAATATCAATTATTCATAACATCAGACTCAGGGTTCAAGGAGGACAATTTAAAAGAGGTCCTACAAAAAAATGACCCATCGACACTGACCGAGACTGAACAACACCAATCCAAACCCATCAGTACCCAACATGACCGGACGATACTCTGCCACGAAACCAAACCATATGTATACCAAAACATAGTAACAATAAAACTAAAAGAAAATTCTGGGAGGGGGATTGAGGGGGAGAGGGCAAAGTGGGCACATGATACAGGGACACAGAGATATAGTATCTTCACTCTGAGAAGCAGGCAGTTGAACCACTTTATTTCGGCCAGTGTCACGTCAAGTGATAACTTTAAGTGACAATCAAAACCATTAAATTTTTTCTTTCCACTTGTTCCACATATATCAATAACATTTATAGTAAAATGCCCATGGTCTACTTTGTGTATCAAACAATTTCAGAGCTGCCAGTGTTCCTTTCATACTTATCTGTTAAAACAGGCAAGAATGTTGAAATCGGCATCTTATCTAGACCACCTAGTCTGAAATATACAGGTGAAGTTCAGGTGAAAATGATATTTTTTAAATCTGCCTTTAATATAATATTCCTAATGATGGGGACTTCAGTTTCACCCACACTAGGCATAGCCTATCACTTTGATCAATTTATGAATCTTAAAACCACATGTTAAAACAATTACTTTCTAAGGCTGTATTCCCAGAGCTTTTAGATTGATCTATCCCCGCGGGGAGTCTCACTAGATTACTGTCAGATAATCTGGCTTAAATGTCCGTCCCGCCTACTACAAGCTGTAAGGGGGTAATTAACTTTCGTGTCCACTCGGCTGACAGCTATTTAGCGTGAAACCCCAGGGAGTTAGGTCGATCTAAAGTAGATCGATCTACTCTCTGGAAATGGGGTCTTAGTTAGAATAACACTTCTTATATTATATAAATAGTCTATAAATAATAAAAACAGCATGACATATACCCGTATATGTATATTTCATCAGTCATTGAAATTTTTTCACAGTATTTTCCTTTCATCTTGATAGACTACAATAATGTGGTGTTCTTTATAGTTGTTTTGTGGTTTTTAGATTCACTGACGAAGTATAGGCCCATACCTCTCAGCCTTAAACACAATACACTACTGTCACCTACTGTAATAACATTATGCTTTAAAAAACTGTTCACTTTTCATTACATTGTTGCCAATTACAGTTAATCAGTTCACCAAATCCCCACTACTGACAGCACAGTTTCACGCTGCCACAGATTACATTTTCACATTGATCTCAGCAGTTAATACTGTCTCTAGATCTTGCATGATCAGTCAATAAACAGAATAAATAAATAAACAGACAGTAGTGCAAGAGGCAGACAAATGACTTAAACAGACCAAGTACCTACCACAGACTCTTGACACAAGACAAACTGTACAAACTCTGTCTACAGACTGATGCTGACACAAAAATGTGTGTAAAAAATATAAATATTAGGGTTTATGACTGAGTACTTGGAAATGTCAGGTCTTGTAAGGTCCGGTCTTAACCGGTTGCTGCTTGGTCGGTCCGTTTGGCCAGTGTAAAGTAGGGCATTTTTATATCCCACTTGTTTTTTCTATTAATTTAAATTTTACCAGGCAGTACAGTAGTACTGGTATTATACACAGGATAACTGGATGAAGCGTCCACATTTGATCTGCGCCCCATCAAGAGCACTGGTTTAATGTATGTCTGCCTGTTCTGCATGTATATTGTATGAGCTCTTATTCGACACTGACCCTGTAACAACGTAAACACACGAGCTACTGTACGATTATGCGGATCACGCAACGCACAGTGTCACTACGTGCCGAATGCCTGTTACGCGGCACTGCCACCTGTGATAGGTTTCAGATAACGGACGCTTCTGATAAATCCCGACTGGCTTTAACCGGCCAAGCCATATAAATAATTACAATGGTACATACCGTGACCCAGTACAGCAGAATCAGTTATCACCTGACACTTCTCGAAATGATAAACGTGTCAATACCTGTTAGCTACTTCACGTGGTTTGGCTTTGTTTTCGATCTGTCGGTTTCATACCTCCGCGTAGTGAAGAGCTACTTCCGGGATAAACAAACTTCTCTGATAAAATGTAGATTTCTTTCTTAAGTTTCTTGCCTTGATAAAGCATGACATGCTACTCTAAATAAGGTGGTGTTTAGTAAATTGAGTTGTAGTGTACAGCTGTAAGAATTGCTAGAAAAATATTTTGATTTGGTCAAATTTAGAAGAAAAACGGGTACAAGTTCCACGGTGGAACGTGTGACACTGCTTGAAATGAACATGGCATGACGTCAGCTTTGATTTGTTGATAATTTACGTACATATTAACAGGAAGGTTAACAAAATTATTCAAGTTTTGGAGACAGTAGTAATCCTTGCTGGCTGCTCGCAGGAGGAGAGCAATCTATACATGTACTATAGTAAGTTGCATGCATTCGTATTAAGTATCATTCAGGATTTTTGAATACATGTAACTCACTGAAGACTATCTTTAATTTCAGCATGGAAAACATTCTTTAGTTCCTTTATTTGTATTTTTATAACGTGTAGAGTAGAGATCAAAAACCATAAATGATTTAAAAATGGGGAAAAAACTTTTGACTCTAAGTTTTAAACTATTACTAGCAACTCTTAAAAAGTTAAGTGAAAAATACTATCAGAATCGGTTTCAAAACCTTTAAACAAAGTAGTTTACCTAACATTTATCTGTATTGCGTATTTATTTTTAGGTTTAAAGCCTGTGCTTATATTGACCATGTGGAACACTCTACATAAGTACAGATCCAATCTTATATTATGTATCAGGATTTCATGCTTCTTAGGGTTCCTGGCGACTTCTCTTGTGATATCATGGTCTTCTTTGACTGCATTTGTGGCATTGTTAGGTACGTGTGTATACATGCATATTCACCACATGCTAAATAACTGTCAATTGGAAAATTTTAATAGGACCATGATTGCAAAAATTGAAAATTTAAAACTTGGAGCATGTCTAAAAGCTGGTCTACTATGTATTTTAATTGTTTAAAAAAGGCTTGGGGAACATAGAGAAATAAGTTTAACATACTCAGCAAAAATGAATTATTCTAATTTCTTTTTGAATTAGCTCATTTGCTGTGCCAAACCAAAAACCTATTTTTATTTTATTTTAATTTGTTTCAGTTTCACTTTATGCATTAAAAGACGATGAAAATAAAAGAGATGCAATACCGAAGTTCAATAGGAATCCTTTGAAAGGCAAGCCACAAATCAGTGTTGGTGACCTTCCAAGAAAGGTCATTGACCTTATGGAGCACAAGGTCACTGAACTTGTGACCTATGATGCAGAGGACGTTGACTCTTTAGCAAATTTTGAGACTCTGAAAATGAACACAGAATGCATATTTGCAAAGAAGGCACGGTTATGGGGTTCTCCGAAATGGAATTATGATTTAAGTATAGGTATGTACATATAAAGGCATGTGTTAAGATGAATCAATTAAGGAATGGAGTATTAAATCACAATAAAGTTTATTAACTTATAATGAGAATTTAGCCAATTAATTAGATGATTAATAATAATTGATAATAATGAGATTTGAGTTGCATTGGCAGAGGTCTTAGAGTGCTTTTCCAGTTTCTCATATTTTACTAGTTTCATTTAGCACTCAACAATAGTATGTCATCTTCACAATTCTTTAATTAATTTATTTGTCAATTAATAAATTTATTTATTTATTTATTTCAGAACACAATATATATCAAAGTGTGCCAACCTTCCTCAAGTTTACATGTGTATGTGAACCTCTTGGTCTGGATGGTTTTGTCTATGAACTTCCAGGTGACTATGGCAAGGATGTCCAGGTATGTACGGTAATGTATCATGAATTCTGTACAGAAGAAATTAAATAAAATAACATAATGATCCTTTTTGTTATAATTCATGAAATGGGAGGTGCTCAGAACATCCAGATGTTTTGAATTTAGGAAATTCTGTCAGTGTGGACCCTAAAGGCTTACTGTATAAGATGTTTTGTTTTGTTTTGTTTTTTTTTTTTTAATCTTATCTTTTTATTAGTATTTTTCCAGTTCTTTGGAGCCATGCAGGAAAATTGTTTAATCTTCAGACACAATTAGTTAAATGGTTAAAAAATTAATATACCACTGAAGAAAAGTAGGATTTCAATACATCATCATTATTATAATCATTATTATTGGGGTTACATCATTTAAATCAATTCTTTCTTCCTCATTATTTCCAGACATTTGGACAAGCTGTGCATAGGGTTTTGACAACAATATCGGACCATGATCCTTCTGGCGTGCATTGCATGAAGCAGTCCTTTATCGCCAAAAGAGGATGGGTGTTTCAGTTCAACAAAATCACTTTCTTTGTGACGACGTTTGCACCCTGCTACCCAGATAACCACTCAAGATATGCTTTTGACTCTGATCATGCCTATATACTTTTACAACCAGAAATTTCATTTGCTCAGCACGATCTTCCCTCAGATACCCCTGTGACTAATTGGGACAACCCTAAGACAGTTCGTGACAGGATAAGGGTTGCCTTTAGAGATGCAGGGAGGGAGTATAAGATTAGAGATACTATTTATTTCCCCACTGTTTTAGAAATTGTCAAACCTATAGAAAGTAATGGGCCAGATGTTAAATGGTGGATTTCTGACAAAAAGAATGATTGATAGCACAAATAAACATTTAATTTTGATGCAGTTGGATTGGACACCAAAATTTCTAGGTACTTTGTGCTGCTACAGTTCAAGCAAATAAGCATTAAGGCCACTTCTTATATAACCAACAAGCTTTGACCTCTCCCCACAGAGGTTGTTCATTCATTACCTCTGTTAATTAGAGGGAACATTTTTATTGGTGTGGCTTTTTCTGTTCAGTTGTTAGTGGACAAGATAGACCTTTCTCAAAGAGTCCTTTACAAAATTCCAATGAGATTTAGAGGATATTATATATTTTGAAAAGAATTTTTCATGGAGTTTTTCCATGCCAGAAGTCTGCACTCTCGGAATACCCTCTGTTTATTAATGAGCATAATAGCTGGTATATGTCATGCATCCTCTCATTTCCAGCACAAATCCTTGATCAGGTCAAGTCAAAAGATCCAATAGTATTCAATGTGCAGCAATATTGAGCTGGCATCTATTAAAGGTGCATCTCCCCCCTCCCCCCCCCCCCTCCCAAAAAATTACTTTTAATATCACCTCCAATATTTCTGTCTGTGATATCATCTTCATCAAGAAACGAGTTTATCCAGGTTAATAGGCTCTATTCTGGAGATGTCCCCACCCGACCCTCTCCCTCCCATCTAGTGTCTAAATGATAAGTACATATCCAGAATCTTTCATATCCGAGTCACAAAACATGAAATGGGTTCAGATAAAATAACACTTTATTATGAAGTTCACCTTACAAACACCATGGCATAATTATGAAAGCAGAAGTCTTCCAGAGTTGACAACAAAGCTTGATAAAAAAAAGCAGTGAACAAAATAAATAAATGTGATTTTTTTATACTAGATTCTCACAATAATTTTATTAACTAAAGGTGATTGGGTACCACAGCTAAAGCTATCCATATTTTTCCAAGATGTTTAACTCTGAAGCTGTTGTTGCCCCTTTCATAAAGAAAATAATTTGTTTTTTAAGAGATGTGAAAATCTGACGCTGTAATTAGTTCTCCTTACATTTGAATATATTAAAGCAGTTGCTCTGTATATGTCTTCATCTTCTGTCTGTAGATCTATTATATTTAATTTAGCTAAGTTGTCAACACCTGCTGAAGCTCTGAAAGTAGCACCTGATAGCTTCATATATAATGATTTAAATACATATAAATGTATATGAATACAACAAATGCAGACTACCTCCCAGTAATGAAAAATACAAAAGACGTGCAAATCTGTTGACTGTGACTTTGATGATTACCACTACAGGCAGCACTGTGCAATGAATGACAGTGTTTGGTGTGACTGAAAAAATCACCACTGGGGGCAGCACTGCATAACTAAACCATTCTAAGGAGATCAACTGCTCAGCAGTTGGGGGACACAATACTGCTCTCGCGCTAACATGTAAAATTGCAGCCAGCGGCTTCAAATTATCCAAAGAATAACATAATGAGTCTTTCACCGAACTGACATTTTTAGTCTTCATACAAAACACCAACTTAACCCAATAAATTCTAGCTGTAGTCCAGTAAAGCATTGTGTGCCCTTATGTAAGATATAAATGTGTCTTATGTACATACTGTGATAGGATATCTAAATAAAATTGTGGAAAATATTGTCTAAATGTGACCACACCTTATTGCTATAATATGACAGTAATGCAAGCCATGACTATACAAAGCTGCCGTGAATCCCAGATTATATGGAAAAGGATTCCATTTTGACTGAACTTTCTTCATTGACATTTCAGTGTCAAATACACCTAAAAATCCTGCAAACATGGTAAAATCACTGTTGTGCAACAGACTGCCCTCTGGCAGAACTTAATAGAAATGAAAATAACAAAAATATTATCCATGGATAAATTCTGTCTGCCATTATTTCTGACCCCACTTTTCCCAATCCTGCAAAATCTCTATTGATATTTCTATATTATTTTCCCATACTAGGCTAAAAAAGATTGCATAATGTAGTTCCTGCCTAATACACTTTTACCTTACTACTGTTTCTGTAAGAGGTAGGGTTGCTTTTCACTATCCAGGAGCTTTACTGGTACATATTTCATTACAAATTTTATAGCTACCTAATTCATTGTACATATGGCATAGAATTTATCTGCACCCATCACAAGCCTAGAGTAAACTAGGAGCCATCAAGCAAATTAGTTTGGCAAGTCCTATATTCTACATGAGCAACTGAGAAGCAGAAAAAAATTCACTTCTATATATATATATATATATATGCATAAGGGTGTGTGTGTGTATGTGTTAAAGCACGATACTTGAAAATTAAATCAATTGAAAGGATTATAATCATATTTATGCAAATGTGTTTAATATACAATGATGGTTTATCAGGTATAAACAAACTGTGCACTGACTCTTTCAAATAGGCTAGACTTTTTTTTTTATTTTAATATCAAAAATTACCAAACTCATTGAATAATCGGATAACAACCATTTTCCTTTAGTTAAGTATAGACATGAGTCTGTGTGCTAATAATCACCCCCACCCCCCTTCCCATTTAATGTTTTTTTAGACCCTGGTTTCTCCTTCACTACTTGTTTGCCATTTAAGCCAATACCATGTCCATAATATGTAACTGTGATCCTTCACTCTAAAATTTGAACAATTTCTCCTTTGACTAAATAAATAAATAAATTTGTCATTTATTTCATACAAATTCTCTTTCCCAATTTCGTTCAGTATAAGTGCCAATGCAGACTGCATATCTTTCCAATACAATACTGACTAGACAAAATAAGTCACTGGGTTTGATACATTATTGAATATACTCTGCCTTATGCCTTATCCTAAAACATTTTTTTCAAATGAACAACAAGAATGAAGCAAATCAACAATTTCAGGCAGCAGAAACCTGAAGTTATTTTAAGGACTGAACATTCACGAAATGTTCTCAACTGAAGAGGAAAAATCTGAAAATATCCAAAGTATAATTGCAGTTTAACATTATTTGATATAAAATCCAGCACATTTGCAAAGTAATCTTTTCCATATAAAAAGGAGAAAACCATCTTCAATAAAAGGAAAACTCCCACCTCTGCTAATAATATACTTGCAATGATAAATATTTTTACCTTATGTTTTATCATGAAGTTATCATAAGAAATGTCCCCTGTGCAATACCCCCCTCCCCCCACCCCCAATTTTAAAAAATCGATCCCTAAAGCACTACATTTTATCCAAACATTCAATCTAATAATAATGCTTGCTTCACTAATACTTAGCAAATAAATATTTCGCTAATAATAAATATGGCACAATTTCAAATCTGCATCATAGTAATATCCTCTCCTACAGCAACTTCTCCCCCCCCCCTCCCCTTGAGTTTCAGAGCATAGAAACTAACTCTCTTGCTGTCATCAAAGCGTTGTAACTGATCACTATGAAGGGTTTCCACCGAACATATGCAATCAGTTTTATCTGCAGAAGTTTAAAACAAGTTAACTAAATACTTTGAAAGATGAAATGCTACTTAATCATTCATCTCACTACACTAAAACTAGTATTTTCATGATTCAGGCAATACACAACATTTCCCTTTAATAAACCATCTGTATTCTTATTACAGACAGCCCAGTAGGTTGTCAGTTATCCCTGTGTAACTTCTGGTACGTCTTGCACAAAAGAACTTAAGCCCAAAAATAGGTTTAGTTTTAGACCAATATCTTAGTCAGAGTTTATGGGTACTTTGACTGACTGCAGAAAGCTTCACACCGAGATAGGTCAACCTAGTTATCAGATTGAAAACACGCCAACTATGTCATATTTCAACAGCAATAATAGGCCTTAACTACTTTTAAGAAAGAGTTTTGTTAAAACAGTTTTAAATCCCGCCCTTTACTCCATTTGACATCACAGTTAGTTTGCACAATAAGAATGCTCAAATTTCACCGAGCAATATTAGCTACGAGTAAGATCTTCTAAAAATTGTAAATTGTAAGAACTGTCTAAAAATCTCAAAAATTTTCTTGGTCTTACCTGGTTAAGACAAAGGCCTTAAAAAATAATAATAAAAAGCTTCTTTTGTGTTTTTCATAGCAAAGAATTTGAATGTTATGAAAAAAAATCTCAGGCAGATAGAACTAACTTATGCAACATCCACAGTATGGAGCAATTGCTGTGACCATACAAGAACATAACGATCATTTTCGCACCCTATAGTGCACAAAAAAGAAACCTCAGTTTTTAAAAAAACGTACCTTTCACAGTGTTCATTTCTCTGAAAAATATAGACACATGTGTCACACTTCAACAGACCTGCGTCCACTCTATCTCATGTACAGTTATCTATAAAACTGGCCTCAAATCACGGAGATCATGGACAGATTTTGGCCACCGGTCATCTACACATCCTATATAAAACTAAATTATGCCCTAGTAAGGACCAGTTAAAAATAAATAATAAAAATTCATAAATACCGACTTAAATCATGGTTACAGACAGTTTCACACAAGAAGTAGCTGTGCCTTAATATGACCTCATCGGAAATCTGTCATGACCAATATTTTAAAAACTGGCTTAAATCTATAAAAGCAGAGGATACATATAAATAAGTATGCTGAACTCATGTGACAAATTAGTGTTCAACCAGGATGTCCAGGACATCTCAGACAACTTGACCAAGTTAAATGTCAGTGGTCAGTAATGATAAACTGGACATCCATCCATGCACATGACAATATCTGACCAAACTATAACTCAGTGGTCAGTAATAACATACAGGACAAACTTGACAGCCATCCAGGCAGATGACAATATCTGACCAAACTATAACTCAGTGGTCGGTAATAACATACAGGACAAACTTGACAGCCATCCAGGCAGATGACAATATCCGACCAGACCAAATAAGAACTCAGCGGTCAGTTATAATTCAGTTGTCATCTTGGAAGTCATGGCCTGTATCTGAAGAGCATTGCAGTTCTTGCATAGGAGGTGATCATCCAGAGGGTAACAGCCGCGTCCTTCAGCCTCCGAGGACAGGATCAGTCCACAGTCCTGAGGGGAAAAAAAACAAGGCAGCAAAGCTGTCATATGTACGGTCAAAAAGCAGAAAATAAAGATGCAAAAAATAAGTCATTTTGTCAATTTTCATGCAATAATATATGAGACAGGTCGGGACTAAATTTGAGTACTAAGTTTTAATCTACACCTTTAGGAGTAAAATTTGCTAGTCTTGTTACCAAAGTGACTTAAAAATTGGAAACACAGAACTTGAAAATATATCTATATTTGTTAATGGTTTTGGACCTGGTGTACCATGGCGATTCAGCAATTGTAATTTAAAGGAATAATTCCCCTGTGGTAACCTGAAAAGTTGTGGAATAAGTCACCAGTCTTACCTCACATCTGTAGCAGTTGACATGAAAGCTTTTGTCCATGGCGACAATACGGACCGTCTCCTCCTGGCCGTTGTCCGGCATTATAGGCTGCTGGCACACGCAGCAACGAGGGGCAAATTTTCTGAAACGAGAACAAGTTTCGCTACTGCAAAAATGAAAAATCACAACAGGTGAAATATCACAGCTAAGTCGCAACACAGTAAGCACCAAAGTACGCGGAAAGTTTTCTCAACTAACACATTTTGGCCAGTAACTACCTGTGGAAGTCCTCAATACAGTGTATCTGATTGGTGGCATCTACAGTGAAAGGAATGCCGTCCAGACTCTTATTGCACACCACACACGTGAAGCACTCGGGATGGTAAGGCTTCCCTGTGGCCCGGAGGATCTGGAATATGAGTTGAAATACTCAATTGATGACATATCACAAAAGATGTGAAGAACTCCCAATTTGATTTTACTCATTTTTAACTCATTTTTTTTTTATAGACAAGCTTCCCGTGTCACATTGCAATGGATTATGCAAGTCAAGAAGTCACATACAGGTATCCAATATCATTTTGGTAGAAAATGATATTTCATGTAAAAATATGAATAAAAAATGTTAGAAAGGTAAATTCTGAGAATTAAATCTGATCAATGTATTATTGATTTATGTCAATTTCATTCTTATTTCTTTATAATTCTTTGGTGATTCATCTATCTAAATAATGTTTAAGGAAGATCAAAAAGACAACACTTACCCTGTGTGTAATTGCTTTTGAACAAACTGAACATTTCTCTAAGGTGTTCTGAAATTCAGATTATGATAAATAAATGTTTCATAAACAGTGTCCTGGATCACTGTGTAAACTTTTAGCTCTTAACTTAAAGCTTTACATCATCTTTTCCAATCTTTTCTTTTTTTCCCTACTTTATCTTATTTCCAAATGTTCTAAACATCTCTTTGATCCAAACAATTAAAGAAAGGGATCACTTTTGCTACAATCCTATCAGAATGCAGCTTTACAGTAATGTTTCAACGTACCATGTAACATCCTTCACAATAAGGCTTGGCCTCCATTGCATAGAAAGGTTGACCCCTAAGTTTGGCTCCTAAAAATAACATGAGATTGTTCTCAGTGCAACAATATTTATGTTAAAATGACAAGAATTGATATTACTTTGAAAAGTCACTCACTGATTAAAATTATATATTACATATATGTATAACACAAGTAGTTAAGAGGGCCTGCAAAATGTACTGAAACATTTTACTGCTCAATAAATTATTATTATTATTATAAATTCAAGTACTAGTACTTTTTAAGGACAAATGTGATGGAAAATAAGCCCTTTCAATGCTAAAAGCAATTTCAAGTACTTTTCAAAGCCACAAACTGAATTCAAGATGGAGGGCTGAATTCAGGCACTTTCCAAGGCTATGTGAACCCTGCTTACCACAGGTGACGCAGGTGATCTGAACTCACTTACCACAGGTGGCGCAGGTGATCTGAACTCACTTACCACAGGTGGCGCAGATGATCTGAACTCACTTACCACAGGTGGCGCAGGTGATCTGAACTCACTTACCACAGGTGGCGCAGGTGATCTGAACTCACTTACCACAGGTGACGCAGGTGATCTGAACTCACTTACCACAGGTGGCGCAGGTGATCTGAACTCACTTACCACAGGTGACGCAGGTGATCTGAATTCACTTACCACAGGTGGCGCAGGTGAAGCACCCAATATGAAAGACCTGCTCCATCGCAGTGCAGCCGTTATCAGCACCACTGACCTTCTCCTTACATTTGGCACACATTCCTGGAACAAGATACAGAAATTAACACCAATTCCTCCCTCAACAAAAGAGATCATTTTTTATAAACTCTGGTATGTTTTATGTGAAGGACATGATAAAAAATTTATTTGTTTTTTTGTGGTGCATTTGGGTCTAGCATGTATTGCATAAGAAATACTGTTTCACTGGATTTGTAAAAGTAATACTGAGAAATTATTCACGATACTTAGATCCTCACATCTTTGAATTCCTATTCATTTGATGGTTTTGCCTAGACCTCATATACATTTGTCAACAGCTGAAAATTGTCTGGGAATTTTTACTCACTGTATGACATAACGCAGGTGAGTATCTCTCCTGGGGTTATTCAAAATGAAATTGTATAACTCAAAGACTTTAAGAAATATTTACTCTATAGCTGCTGCTATTCTAAAAATGTTACATCTCTCTCTCTTTTTACTAGCTACCAATAAAGTACCCAAAAAGCAATCACCAAAAAAATCTGGATCTGACGAAGCCTCCATGCTCTTGACTAACAAATTGGTCAAAGCATCAACTTCTGCCTCGCTCCCCGTCTTTGCTGGTTCAGCTCTCAGCGGCTGTGAATAATTACTGCCACCAGGGTGCGCTGGCGGAGGTGGATCTGAAGCGTAGTGGTCCTCGTAACTCTGGGGGGTAGACCTACGATAACAAATGAAAATTGAGCTTATTTGTATGTCCAATTTCAACATCACTATAACTATCACTGAAAATAAGAATGGCACTATTGGTCTAAATCATTACCTATTTTTTTTTTTCATAAATTGGGCAAAATATTTCAAGTGGCCTACTAAGACTACTCTCTAACAGAGGAGAGCTGAGTGTTGACTTTAGGTTTTTACAAAAATTCTTGCTCAATCTCAGATTCTGAACAGATTTGTGCACAGACATAGCCAGAATAACATCTAGTAAAAAATCAATCTGCAACCCTGGTAGAGGGGAGACTACAACAGATTAGTCTTGAGTCAAAATAGGCTTAAATTTAAGTTTAGATCAAACTTTGGGACAAAAATTCTTTTGTGTAAAAGGCCACTGAAGACACTTTGCAAAGCACAACTCAACTGGCTAAGTTTCTAAGCAGTCTAAGTTTAGACTGACCCACACTCTAGACCATTTTCATGACACTGACTTACCAGTCCTGCCCTTGCTGCTTGAATGATACTGTATAGAAAATTTTCAACAGCTTCTGTATCAAACACAACTAAAAATCAATGTGTCATGTTGCCCTGATCATATTCAGATTCCAAGTAAAACACAGCTGCCGCTACATCTAATTATCCTTAGCTGGGGCCAATCAGTGTCCAGGTTAATTATCCATAGCTGGGGCCAATCTGTGTCCAGTTTTATTATCCACGGCAGGGGAAAATCAGGGATCAGTTTTACAAAAGGACTTGCAATGAAACCAGTTTAAACTTTATTAGTACTAAATACTCTGCACTACTGTATATAAATGTACATCTAATATTTGGATGTAGCAGTCCACTTTTCAACTTACTGAGAATAGTATCTTTTAATTTTAATTAATTAATTAATCTATTTATTTATTTATTTATTTATAACTACATATTTATCCTGATATAAACCAAAATGGAGTCAAGGGGCCCTGACCATGGATACAGCAAAAAATACAAAGAAATTTAGCCGAGCTAAACATTTGCAAAGTACGCCATGCCTTAAAAAAGATTAGCAAGTTTTTTTTTTTTTTACAAAACAAGAGGTGACCAATGCATTTTCTCCTATAATAATAAGAACAAGAAGAAGAAATGTACTATCAGTTTGAACTGTAAGTGAAAACCATACACTTGATTATATTCAATAATAATAATAATAATAATAATAATAATAATAACATCGTACCTATATGAGCTGTAGGAGGAAGCAGGGTAACTGGGGGACACAGACCCAGAGCTGAAAGGACTTCTGCCATCTAAAACTGGGCCTGCTGCTCCTGTAGATAAACACAGAAAAAAATCTTTACAATGAATGTGATACCAAAATACTATATGGTGATTTCCATAAACCAAACATATAATCTGAGAATCTTAAAAAGTGAAGAGAACCCCTCAATCCCCCTTAGGCCAGTCATAGCATGTGAGGCTGCTAAAAAGGAGACCCCCTCCCTCCCCTTAATTTATCTAATCAAGCACGCCATATTGGAGAGAGAGGAACAGATGGAGAGGGCACAAGAAATACAAGGATTTATAAGCTAATTCCCACACAGAGACATGAGCTTTGTATCACCACAACCACTGCAAAGCCATGCAACATGTAATTATGTACGCCGTGCATTCAAAATTCATAATTCTTAGCAAGATGTACAAACTGAAACTGCAAGACTTGCCCTTTAAAACCAGACAGATAAAAATCACATATACAAATGCATGTATAAGCTGAAATCAGTTCAAGACAGAAAGCAGTATAAATCGCCCTTCAACACAGTGTCAAAATAAATCATTTTACTTTAAATATTAGGAGGGAAGATTCACAAGGAAAAAAATTTAATTGCTTATTCAACCTGACAACAAACAATGCACATTGGCAAACATGCAATATAAACAATGAAAATATCTTCTAAAAGGCTGTTCGGCATCTCAATCAATCCTTTAAAATCAACAAAAATAATTTTCAAGCAATATAAAATCAAGAAAAGACTCATTTGTCACACCTGCGTATGTGCTAGATGCGGTGTACGTAGGACGTGTTGTCGTCGTCTGCTGATACGAAGCAGGTTGAGGCACTGCATGCGCTTCGTAAGGTTTCTTCGTGTCATTCACGCTCTCTGTTCCACCGTAATCCTGTACGACAGGGGGCGGGGGAGGAAAATCATCCTGCGGTGTGGTTTCGTAACGTCTGTAGAACGGCTGCGGACTGGAGAAGTTGGTCTGAGGGGGAGGAGGCGGGGGAAACTCATCTTGGTATTGGTAAGATGCTGAGAAAGGGGAAAACAAGCATAAAACAAAAACAAACATAACACACGGATTGGTAAAAAAACAGTTATTTTGAAAATCTCATAAAAACAAGGTCTTGGAAAATACGTAAAAAGTCATGATTCATACATACAACAACCATGCTTTTTTCAAGCTTTACAATTACTAGTAATCAGTAACAAATTCACACAAAGCAAACCTTAAATTAAAACAAACTGATATTAAAATATCTCTTACACATTTTACACAAAAACTGTCAAGAAATCAAAGTAATACATCCATGCATGCATAAACTGAAGACTACATTTCAATTACATAAATATGCAAGCACACACACACACACGCAAATGCACACACATGCAAATGCACACACACAAACACACACACACACACACACACACACACATTCACGCACACATACATGCACACACACACAAATGCACACACAAGCACACACTTCAAAGTACACTATGCTAGTATGCACATGGGATGTCCCAAAGTCATATCTGATTTACACAACTGTTTCAGTAGTACTAGTACATTAATTACTTTTCATTTTTTTCCAAAAAAGAGAGCAGTACTCAGTACTTAAGTGTAAGCAAATATTATGTGCACAATAATGTGGGCATCACTGACAAGAAATGGCCCAGGTGCTGTAAAAAGAAACACCTTGTGCACACGACTGAACCAGGCACCCTTAACCCCTGTACTAATCTGGGCCTGTTTTCACATAGGGAACTTACGTCAAAACCAGGTCTTTTACTTTTAAGTCAAAACTCAAAGGGCATACATACAATGTGGAATAAACCTCCATATAAAAAATTGACTTTTCCTAGAAATTAAAGCCATTTCTCCTCAATAACCAACTGAATGAATACCCTAAGTGGAACTGCTGACTGAAAAAAACTGATATATGAACCATTATGAACATGATTTTCAGGTTCCAAATTTCTTATTTTTACTGTCACAAGTGAAACTGAGATAGATTTATCTCCATTGCAAGTGACTAAAAAAATGACAGGGGGTGAAAGACTAAGACAAAAGGAAAGTTTGTGGGACCAGTAAAAATCAAATGAAATTTCTCATAAATTTGTAGTCTACTGATTTCTTAACTGCTTTCTGACAATTTTTACAATTCAATTATAAGTTGGGACTAAAAAAAGCTTGTGCATGACAATGCCCAAAGAAGCTATACTGAAATGTACACACTATCAACAGATTATACATAAACCGTGTGTGCAATTACACCATACAAATATACGAATCCACACTAAAACTTGGAGTTAAATGCAATAATATATACAGAAGTTATCAGTTTGAAAAATATGTACACCATACATTCATCATGTTTCCAATGAAATGCCAGTTTCTGTCAGACCTGTATTTCATCAAATCATAACAAGAACGTGTGGAAATCATAAAAAATTAACCCTCCTCCAACCCTACTAACAAATGTTTCAGATCAGAGGGATGTTGTAAACTGCTGCAGCCTGACTTTTTCTGACGAGAGCTCTAATTCTGCTGTACTGTTTTCTAATCCTGATGTGAAGTACAATTATCAATTTATGTTTTTCCCCAGAACCCAAATTCAAGTCCGTACAACTAGTCACTACTAACATAAAAAATCTATTTGTTATTTATGGTATTACATCATTGTACTTTAAATGCCAAACCTAGAATTAAAATGTCATAAATGGTTTTCTGTCCCTTCTCCCTAGAAGTCTCTCTCTCTCTCTCTGTTTTTTAACCCTCCCACTCTTTACTCGCCTGCATGTGTGCAACCACACACACACACACACACACACACACACTCTCGTCCTCCATTCCAACCGCCACCCACTCCAATCCTCCTATCTTCCAAATTGGCCATTAATCATTCTTCATTCTGTCTTATATATCTCTATTCATCACCCTTCCACACATAAGTACAAACTACTATTCGGGTGAGAGGTCAACATTTGAGACCATTAAACAAGAAGGATGCCTCCTTTGTTACTCTTTTCTCCACCACTGAAGTGTTCTGTCACACAAGGATGCATGACAAAAAGAAATCAATTTAGATGTGTCTGGTTGTCTCCTCCTGTCTGTTTTCTTGAGCTTTAAAACATCTACGTGAGGCCCATTTCTACTCAAGTTGGGCTGGCCCAACTTATACCATACATGTACAGACTGTTTATACCCACCCTCTATATATATTTATAAATAGACATTTCTAATCACTTTCACTTTGTACAGATTGTTTATACATGCCTCCTGTGTAAACAGGCCAGGGTGATAAAATTTTTATCAAGCTTTAAATTACAGTATCCTAAGGCCCACTTCCCATGCGTCGTCCTTGCAGGGCCACTGTACTAGTAATTAAATCACAGCACAATTTAAATGGGTGAGATTCGACGCGCGGGGAGGCGTGTGAGAGGCAGAGCGATAATTACAGGATTAAGCAGTCTTCTTTTTGTGTAGATCCACCATATTTAGGTTGCGAACTAGCTAGCACTTGGCTCTTCTCGATCTGAATGGCGCCTGTGGTATACTGATGAGAACTGGGGGCAGTTAAGATATTTTTTAAGAAGGACTGCACTCCAAGGCAAGATTCTTACAGTTAGTTTCAAACTATAAAGGTTTCCGCATATTGAATTTACTCGCCAAAATAAATTTTCCTTAAGAAGAAAGCATCTTTTTTTTTACTCCCAACTCACTGCTGGACCCATCCCATCATTTAGATTGGATGTTTATTCCATTTTTTAGACACTGTTTAAGTTCTGAATGACTGGCCAACATATTCAGAAGGAACAATCAACATCAATTACTTTTATTTTAGTTTTTTTTTTATAGAAAATATGAATTTTGGGGAAATTGCCAAATGGTTAAAGTTGACCTTAAAGCTGGAACTTATTGGAACATGCTTTTACCATCATTTCTAGTACTTAATCAAAACCCATGAAAGCATTCAAAATTCTGCAGAGACTAGACATACAACAAATTAATGAGTATTATGACAGATGTCTGGCAATTTCTATTCCCAAGTGGCAATGAAAATGTCCTTGTGCTCTTTGCCAAGTACTAAAGCTGACAGGGTAATTTTGTTTTATGTTCATTTTATTTCTTGATGTCTCTCTTTCTCCCTCAATAAGACTATCTAATAGAAAAGAACCAAATGCCCTTAAAACCATTCTTTTCGTGTATTATTTCCATGAAAGTGTAAGTAGAGTACGCATTGACATGCCATATAGCAAGGGATTTTGGATTTCACTGATATTGTGCTATCCAAGCACTGTTGAAACTAGTAGGATGCTGGCAGGCAAATAATTTTTTTTTCTTGTTTACTTGCCTTTCATCCATGATTCTGTCTCTCTTTGTTTTTGTCTGGTGTGTGTGTGTGTCTGTGTGTGTGTCTGAGTGTGTGTGTCTGTCTGTGTGTGTGTGTGTGTGTGTGTGTGTGTGTGTGTGTGTGTGTGGAAGAGGGTGTTTGAAATTTGCTACCAATAACCGTACTTATGCATTACTAGTACTACATCTGCATCACCCGGCACAGAGACA
Source organism: Lingula anatina (assembly GCF_001039355.2). The sequence continues at coordinate 31,885 of NW_019775626.1, read as the reverse complement.
GATGAACTTGGTCAACCACAAGCTGAGTCACCAACACTGAGATGTGACATGCTAGTTAGGTGAACACGTAAAATAGTTTTTGAACCAGTTCACAGGCTTCCATAAATGAACTGGCTCCAAATCGGTCTTTACTGTGAGATTTTTGTTAGATGCTTGAATTCAACTCTAAGAAAGCCTGAAGTGACATACAAAAATTTCTGCATTAAATGTAAGTTTTTCATTTTGGTTTTAAACTAGAAAAAAAAAATCAAAATTTTAATTAAAATCTTATCATTGGTTTGGTAAACTTTGGTAAAAAGCTGCAGTATGACAATCAAAATAGGCTCCAATGACCCACACATCCAGATTAAATAAGCAAGTTGTAGTCTAGTTTACTATAATTTAAAAAATGAAATACTGCACCTGTTTTATAAGAATGAAGACATGGCTAATGTTTCAGACTTCCACCTACTACTTCTTAGTAGACATCTATGGATTGAACATGAAGTTAAATTGACCAAATTTTCAGTCTTAAACTGTAGCCAAGTTTTTGCTCAAAAGTTTTGTGAAATGAGCATATAAACTGATGGCATGACACTCTTGTGCACTCATATTTTTAAACTATTAAAAAAAACACCACCACCACCCTAAAACATGGCAATATTTCTTATAAAGCAAATCAAATCAAAGATCCATTCAGCATTCATCTGCTGTGGTGGTTGATGTGAGAGTTACTCAAATAACTGAGACAATCCCGCGGTTTTTGTATCCACCGCACCATGTACACAGGAGATAAACAGTTTCAGCTATTGTCAAACTAGCTTTTGTCAAGGAGTGAAAACAGGCATAAACTGAATCCTGACCTTAGTCAACTTGGCATACAAAGCACGCCTCAGATGTTACTGTTATTTATATAAACAGTGGAGACACAGACCCAGACAGGTGGCACACACTATAGCATACAAACACACGCCCATGGTAAAAGACCTCTTTTAACGCAGCCTTCAGGCGATACGACCATTAGAGGTATGTGCACACACAAGTACTAGTACACACATGCATGTTCACACGTAACTCAGCATGTGCACACATTTGTACACACACTATCCTATGCTTGTAGAAACCTCAAAACACACACACACACATACACACACACACACACACCACATTTAGAGAGCACAGCTCTAGTTTCAAATTGACTTTTTCTTTACTTTTTTTTTGGGGAGGGGGGGCAAACTGACCAAATTCAGTAATTCTTCACTATCTGCATCAGGGTTTCTCTCTCTCTCTCTTTCTCTTTCATATATCTCTTCTCACAGAAAACAAAGGGCAACCAATCACAATCTTTCTCTCTCACCCCTCACACTAGTACCGGTTCGAAACTGCTGCGCCCTGTATTCCTGAGGCTGTGGAGACATTTGAGGACTTCGAAACTTGGGCTTTGGTGCCACGGCGGGCCCTGGCTTCTTTCCACCCCCTTGGTCAGGCACCCCTAGCTCCCGCATCAGCCGTGCCTGGGTTGTCATGGTGAGTTGCTTCTTTTAAAATCCTAAAAAAAGGTTTCAAAGAAAATGTAGGTCAAGTTACAATTAAGCTCACAAACAGACCAAGGTCTTATTTCACAAAAAAAAATAAATAAATAAATAAAGTAAAAGTAAAAATAAGTTCAGTTCTTATACTAGTACACTGCACAACACATGGTTTTAGCACAGTTTACTTTGGCTCTTAGTCATTTTTGGTACAGACTGGGCGTTGATGCTCAATCTCCCTGTGGAGTATTCAATCAGAATTATAGCACTCAATAGTAATATTAGCTAATTAACATGTCTTATTGATTATAAAACAGGCATGATATTTCATTTATTTTGACTACTTCTGACCTGATTAGGTCAAAGACAAAGTACATTAAAATTTTGGAATAAAGAGAACTATTTGCTGCTCGATATCGCTGGATACAGCCACAAAGACACAGTTGCCTACTAGTACTAGTAATGTGTATGATTACAGTGTTGTACATGAATTTAGCTTGTATTCTGCACACACGCTGACGCACGCACACACACACACACCACCACCGCCACCATTTCAACAACACTGGGTCCCCCTTTCCTGTTTAAATGATGTTATGTTGGATTTCACTAGGGATAGGGTTAAAAAGCAGACAGGGTGGACTGAAAATACTAAATGTATGTATATAACGAGAAATCAGCCAACACCCTATTCTCAATTTTAGTACCTGTATTAAAAATATCTAGCAAATATTGTTATTTATGATGAACGATATCTAATGAAATATATAGTGATACTGTTGATCTACGAAAAGAAATAAAAACACAACTAGTAACCATTTTAATATTCTGTGAATAACCTGAACAGCTTTTAATGGTTTACCTCAAACAAAGAGAGTGTGACTAGAATAGCTACTTCATGGTGACACTGACTTTTGTCATTTGACATATCAACAAAAAAACAGCCGGCTGCCGAAGTTTAACTCTCTCAGAAGTTTTACTTACAATTAAGCTGTCGTTTAAGCATACGATACAGTTTTCTGCATAAATGTACGATAAGTAGTAAGCGAGCAAATGGAAGTGCTGATCCTTACCTAAGATTACACGTCCGAGGAGTTTTTAGATCCGATCCTCTGAAACTTGAGCCTACAGACGAAGCTTAACTCCAACCAAACACTCAGGATGCTGAATATTTCTACGCAACTTCCGGAATTCGTTTTCAGTCATATGTTTTTTAATCTAAACATTTTGTAGAACCTGTAGATGAAAATTATGCTAAAAACAATAAAATACGTTTCAAAACATTTTTGTGTGTGTTAGTTATTGAAACTGTACTTAGATATATAAAGAAATATGTGGAACTCTTTATCCCAACGCAGGAAACGACGTGATAGGGTAACTTTGGAATGCTAACGATGCGAGAGAGGCTCGCCAAATTTAAGTAGTTTGCATATTGATCAAGATGTACGTAGGGTAAAGCACAACGTCCTTCTACAAAACATCTATTCTTTTGTTATTCATTTAAAAATAACGCGATGACATTTGTGTGAGGTCGAATCTACAAACTGTCAGACTTAACCTGGGCTGGAAAATATTTAGGCCAACATGACCCGTGCGTGACCTCAACTTTGACCTAGTTGTGATGCTGGAAGGGATAAAGTACTGTACTTGCACATTTCAGTTATTTTGGCACCCTTTTTAACACACTTTCCTTTGAATTTGACGTGCGTTCGTGTTAATAATTGCTTTTTATTTGGCATGGATTCTCTTGAAGAAGAAGAAGAATTATTAATCTAATTGAAAGAATCAAATATCACTTTACTTCCGGGTTATTGAAAGCATGCAGTTTGTAGTAACTTTGTTGTAAACATACCATATATGGGAATGCAGAAAATTTTTTTTTTAATTTATTTTAAGGTGTCTGACTGTGACGTATTGGCATGGGAATTCGCAGGATTAATGATGTTTACCCAACGCTGCGCGTCAGTCTAGATGCTGTCATTTAAGATCATTTAAAGGAGGGACGTAATGGTACATGTATGCATGTAGGGCGTGTAGACCTACTAATGTGGATAAATTACGTTTTTTAGTAACCTGCTGTTTATATATCAGGAGTTTGTACAAACACAAATCCATTTTACCATTGCTGCTAACTACAGGTACAAACGCAGCTTATATAACCATATTTTAATGTTTAATAATTATATATTTTGGAAGAAAAGATTTCAACCCGTCGATCCCACTGAATTATAATGAATGCTTTGATTTGTTTTACACAAAATGGGTATTGTATAGTGTACTAGGTTAAGTAATTGTAGTGGAGGCTTTTTTTTTTTTTTTTTTTTTTTTTTTTTTTTTTTTTTT
>NW_019775626.1:9270-27857 GCF_001039355.2 Lingula anatina | reverse complement strand
AAAGGGAAAGAATTCCAAAATATCAAAATTTTCTAGTTGAATGCGTTGACCGGCGCACCTATCGCATTCGTGCACTCTGAGAGATTGAAAACTTAGGCCTACTAGCTTCTCACCTGTGCATGTTTAGACTCTCTCCTATAAATGGGGCCTTCTTACATTTTAGTTTAGTTACAACTAACCTACCAATATTAAGCGAACTGTGGAGAGCTTGGGAAAGGGTGTACCCATGATACCAGTAGAGTGTATACTGGTACGGACTCTCCTGATAAAATAATATGACACTCTATGAAAAAATGGCCAAAGGAATGACTATTCTCCGGGCATCTCTAAGGCGTATTATTAATCAATACAGATAAAACATAAGTGGCAAAGTTCACAAGAATTCAGATATAATCGTTCGAGTGTTGTTGTCCCCACGACTGTAGCAGGGCTGAAGTCGATAACGAATGTCAGGATTTTCCACACATTTTTTATTCAAATACTAAACAAAAATACAGGTAATATGCCTTACTGTAATCAGTTGCAAAACTTGATATATATTTATACAACCCCCCCCCCCAAAAAAAAAAAAAAAAAAAGTAATCGGTTCGTTTTTTAAGTTTGTCAGGAATTATGGGGATGGAGATGTTAGCTTTAGTAAGGTGCCCTGCACGTTTAACGATGATTTTAATTTCCCTCTTGCATTCCCTCCGATGTACACTGTGTACTTCAAAGTCAGTTTCAGCTTTCTGATAATCACGTACGGCTACTTGTGTCCGATTCTCGACCTTCGCTATTCACTGATTTCCCAGAAGAGCCATAAAGGGGCTTCCGCCATATCTCGATAATTACATTTTATCTCAATAGAGAAACACAATATTGAGGAACGGATGAATCCCCCCCCCCCCCCCCCCCTCTCTCTCTGTCTCTCTCTCTCTCTCTCTCTCTACAATCTTTTAACGAATAATAAATGTCAATCTGTCTTTTATATGCACTTGCCTGTCATCTGTTTACATCGTGAATAAGCAGAATTAAAAGAATAATATAGAAACGTGTTTTAGTCCAATAGGTAAGGTAAGTTAACGACGAGCCATACAAACCGCGTTTCGCATTCTACTGCAAAATAATTCTAATTCTTCGAAAATTCGGCAACCCCCTTCCTTCCTATCACCTGAGTATTCTGTATCCAACATCGCCCAGTAAATCAAGATTTATAAACCCTTGCCTTGCTAGCGCTCCTATAAATCCTAACTTTCACTGTCAGGAGTGAAATGCACCAGTGTTTAGTTCTATTAGGAGAATTTCTGAAGTATTGGGAAATTCGGACACAGAGACTTTTAAAAAGATTGTTTTGGCCAACGGTTTTTTGGGTATTGTTTCCGTTGTTAAAACACGTTGAAATCTCCAGAAAAATAAAAATTTGCTTCCCAGAGATCCAAGGTACCTTTCGTGCCTTTAAGACAAAGAAATTCTATGGTATAGCTTTCATGTTGCATTTGAGTGGTTGCATGTACATGTTGCAGGCACTTGGGATGTCAACTTCCTTTCCCGTCATAAATGAATATTCTCCGGTAACAAGTGACAATCCAGGTCACCATACCACGTCAGACCACAGTTTGTACCCTGGATATAAAGGCAAAGAATGTGCGCTAGACCTTTAGATATACACACTGTAGTAACGTTATGATGTTCACTGAGATTTCAAAACGTATCCTTAAACACGTACCAAGGTACACCGAGGCGAAAACCGTAGGAAAGATTACGATTTATAAACCTGTTTCCAAGCTAATTTTTTTCGTTTATGAAGCACATTTAAAATGGAATGGGAGAGTGGCTCGTTGCACTGGTATTACACTCGTCAAGCACCGGATTGCTATTCTCGAACTTTGAAAAGGCATGTGAAATATAATAATTGAAATGTTGTATTGAATTAATGTTTCCATTCACTCGTGACAAGGAAGCGAGTGTATTTTATGATTTTATGAACACAGCGCGTGTATGTGTCAGACAATTCTTCGCCCTGTATTCTGTAAGCATTATGTCGAAGAACTCTTTTATCAACTGTTTATTAAATCGACTATCCATTTATTTATTATTGAGTCAGTTACTTGAACATGTTTTTTTTTTTAAATTTTTATGATTATTATTATTTTATTTATTTATTTATTTATTTATTTATTTATTTATTGCATCCGAGCGCTTCCTCATTTTAAGCCAAAAGCACACGGTTCATGCGTATTGGTCCTCGCAAGATCATATATCATTGCTTACGTGCCGAAAGCCGTCGAAGTGACCCGATTGCTGTCGACCGTTAGTGGCCAGTAGCTGAGCTCGTAGCGCAGGAGTGTGAACCTGGCTATAGATACTACATACAGTATAGTTCATGGAACTCTGAGACTCAGGGTTTACTTTGTGGCAATTAAGGAGATTGCAGCTACAAGATGTTAGTATTAATAAAGTAATAACATCACCTTGTTATAGCGGCGTGTTTCGAGTGCTGAATTATTGATAAAAGAAATAAACGGAAGGGTATGTAGCGACGGCACTAAATGGTCAGAAGGTTGTGGCCTATAACATATCCGTTCAACTGGAGAGCCTTAAATGACTTAACCAGACAGCACACCACTGGTGCCCTGAGTATCATCAAGGAACTTGGTTCCCAGAAACCCTGAAAGATTTTATCAGAAAAGTTGGTCGTGGATCAGATTAATCTACAGTAATTTAAATTGATTCAAGGAATGATAAAAAAGAGCCATTGAAAAAAAATTGAAGAAAACTAAGTTTGAATATAATTAATGGGAGTTATTTTGCTTAAAACAAAAATACTCGCACGTTAGGAATGTGGGAGGTTCACAGAGCACAGTCGGGAGCGTGCACGGTTCCAGAAATTCAAAGCGGGCACGAAACCCTATGGCAACGGGAAAATCTCGCTCTCGTGTCCATGTGACCGGTCAGGTACGCATGCGCACGTCCGTATACGTACACCGCAATGACCAACGCGGCATCGGAATGTCACGAGAACAAATAAGGGCCATCAAAGGACGGAGAAAATACAATCTTTTGCATTAATAAACGGCTGCAGTTCAGAAAAGTGATCAATTTGACAATAATATTTATGACACCTATTCGATTTACGGTCTGGTGTGGGGCCTTAAAGAGAAGTATCAGTGATTGATCAACAGGAAGACGCTGTCTTCGACTGTTGTTCGTTGTCAAGCTTTTCTATATCGGCTAATGCCAATTTCACTCTGAAGGGACCTTGTATCTAGTAATCAAAATTGGTCATCTTAGACATGAGAAATGCAGAGCGCCCAGAGAAATAACGTTGACTACTTTGGCTTCCTTTATGATTGATGATATTCTTACAGACGGTAACTAAGTGTGCTGCCGATAAAATGGTAGAGTTCAAACACAACATGTACAGGAACGTCATTTCGCAACGTCTAATTTAAATTACATTGATGCCAAATTACAAAAAGAAAAAAAATTGTATAAGAAAGCACCTTCCAACTAATTCTAATAATAATTTAGGCATAAACATATCGATATAAAGGAATATATACTGGGCATCTTGATTGTGATGACTTGCTATTAACGCATTCTTCAACATGCACTAAAGACAATAATGGCACTTGAGAATGCTTAACCTAAGTGGATTTCTTAGAATCTTATCATGGCCGACGCTCTTGGCACCTGACAGCAATTAAGTCGGCTAATGGCAAAGTGTGATAACGTAGAATAATTAATCACTAACACCATGAGTCGATTTATTTCATGATGTTGGTACATGGTTGGCAGTACACTGCCACATGTCATTGACCCGTCGAAAAAAGAAATTGAAGCGTCAACGGAAGTTTGAAGCCTGTTAGTAGGGAGGAAATAGTGAAGTCGTATAACAGCCCGGATCGAAATTAATGTGCTTTTAAAAAGAAAAGGATCTAATGCATTCGGGGGAGGAGGGGGGATGACCTTGTACCGCTTCCCTCGGCCTTTCTAAAATGGTCACTTAATCAGTAAACGGGTCATTATTCACGGCAAAAATTCTATCTTTGATTTTACGCTTCATTCACGGTGTCCTCGTATGAATTATGAAAAATAGCAGATTAACTGTAGATAATACCTTATTTGATCATATCTATCTAATTTATTACAATTACGATTTCCGCATATCATCAATCTTAAATTAATAGCATCCATTGACCAATCTCTGTTAGTTATACATATTTCAGGGCCGAGCAAGTGGAAAATGTAAGTAATGGCAGTTAACTGGAACATCTTTCATTATGCGAGAAAAGCACTTTACATATTATTTTGGAAGCAATACATATATATTTTTTATTTTTCAACAGCGCCATCTTCATTTTGGCTAGTGATTTATGCTAGTTGTGTCTCCCCCTCCCTCAACCTACTAGTACCCCGACACTGGCGTCATATTAAAGTTATTTGAAGGTGGAATGCAAAACAAGCCAGACTAAGGGGCCGTCCATTTTTATCAACGCTTTCACAAGTCTACAAATCGTACGCTGTGGGGGGAGGGGGGGGGAGTGGCGGTGTTCACTTTTGAAAAATAATAAAAAAATAATGGTCCAAATTGCTGTCAGAGGTCATCATCATTTATAGTTTCACCTTGTACTCTCTGAGGAAGAGGGGGAGAAGGTCCGGAAAAAGTCAACTCTTGTAAAAATGATGATAAAAATTGATGACACATTCCTGAGAAACGGATAACTTTCGCTAAAAAATTCTGTACGTAAAACGAATCATCAATATTATAAAATACTTTTTTTTTCATTTTCCTGAAATAGGTTGATCTTCAATGGCGTCTCGGTATAACTCAACACGACATAATAATAATTTTCATTCTTATCCGTATAATGAAAACACAGTGCCTCAATTATTGTATTTCTGTCATTTCATACCATAGATCTTCATTATAAACGGGCACGATGGATTTGTTTTATCAAGCCGAAATTTCCCTACAGCACGATTTAAATTACAAAACCTTTTTTTCTTCGATCATATCTTCGGCAACGGTTTCTTGATGGTGTTTAATGGGTTATACCTTGATGGGAAAGTGAAATAACTAAAATTTCCAGGAAAAATGAATTTTACTCTGTGAAGGTCTGTGTATGTTATTAATGGTACTTGACGGAATAAGAACGTCTGCATGCCTGCTTACCAAGCCCCGAGTTGAAGAGGCCATTTCAAACTGATCTCTTTTATCGATCAGCATTTCATTGCTGTTTCCAGTGTATGAAACTCCTATGAAACCTATGAAACCCAGGGTGATTGACTGTTGGTAATAGAAAGCTGGCGCTATCAAATTTAGCTGATGCTCGGCCCTGTTATACATGTATAGTGCTTGGAATGTTTTCAATGAAGTTGCGATATAGCTCAAACCCTGATGTGTAGGACTGCTGGTGTTAAAGGTACTCAAAATGAACTTTCCTCGAGAAAAAAAGCAATAGACTCATTCATAGACCCGTCCCTGCATTCGGATAAGATATTTTATTCTATTTTTAATTCAATAACTTAGTTTTGAATGACTGTCAGTCGTTTAGACCGCCCTGTCTTCCCATACATTTCAGGAGGAACCATCGGCGCCAGGTTCTTTAATTTGAGGGGATTTAAAGTCTTTAAGACGTGAAATGAGAGAGGTGAATGGCCTCGGAAAATTAGCACACAGATAGAAAATATGACATTGGAAATCTTTAACCGAGTACAGCATACCAGTACCATTCAAACGGGTACGTACACTGTACAAACTACATATCATGTGCCGCCAAACACACGGAAATCCCTCGATGTTGAGCAAATAGTTTGAACCCATAAGTCATGGGGGTCAAACTTGTTGGTCACAAGACAAGCTCTATATAAAGATCGAGCTCTAGCTCACACGCTGTAGTCAACGACTGCTGGTGTGTCACCAAGTGCCATCTCACTATAGCAGCAGTTTTACATTAGAAGATGGCGGTAATGGGTTTTCCAGATAATTAAATGATAAAAACAAAGCAGTGATTTTTCCATGCGGTTTCCCAATGGAACTTTAAGCCTTCACAGATTGATAAGGAAGCTGTCAAAGGGTTCCATCAACGTTCCATCACTTGTGCGTTGAATTGTCAGTTGAACGAGAGCGTTCGGGTGTTTCAGAAATGGAGAAGGCAGAATCATTTGTATATCTGTCATTTATAGGTGCTGTTATTATCAAATATGCACGCACAGCTCGGAGGGCGAATTAAATAACTAACTTGAAGATAAAAATACGATATACGGTGAATATGAAATTTCTGTATGACAGCTGAAACTGGAATTAAACAGAGAGGACGGAGTAAACCTGGATGTGTTCTTCCTAACGGAAAGACGAATGTTGCAGATTTGAACCAAAAATTAAAGAAGAGGTGGGAAGATTTCGTAAAGCATTTCACATTGGGGGAAAACAAGAATAAAAACAATTCATTTGGGTAATCTTTAAAAGTAATTTTTTTCTTTTTGAAAAAAAAAAAAAGAAAAAAACGGACAAGATCTGTAACTGAAATGGAATACAACATCACTGAACCGTTGCGCAATAATCAAAGCATCACCGAAAACCTCAGAACATGGCCGCTTTATATATTGGTCTGGATCTCTGTCACCTTTATGTTCATTTTCATCTCGGGTGTTTCCGGTAATCTTCTGGTGCTCTTCGTCATCCTGAAAAACAAACACATGAGGAAATCTACCGATTTATTCATTGCTAATCTCAGCGTTGCTGACCTGTTGGTCCTTGTTGTTTGTATGTCGGCCGCCATGATTGAGGTGTATGCGAACGAAGTCTGGACGCTAGGAGAGGTTATGTGTAAGTACCAGAACACAATTTATATTATGAAGTAACTTTGAAAAGTGCTGTGTAGATTAGTTGCCCAGGCGTTTTGTTTCACACGAATATTTTTTTAATCCAACAGGCCCGTAGCCAGCAATTCCAAAAGGGGGTTCTTTTCTTAAAAAGTAGACCTTTTCCATGAACTAGATAAAATTTTACCTAGAGGCAAAATGGGTGGTTTCTGTTTTCTATTTTTGTGTTAGAAGAACGTTTTTCAATTTGATTTTAGGTAAAACCGTGCCGTTCTTGGAGCACTTAGTAGAACACGCCTCGGCCATGTCTATTGTTGGCATCAGCATTGAACGCTATTACGTCATATGTAAACCATTTTACGCCCACATCAGGTGGACCAGACGCCAGGTCATTTTATCATTGGTCAGCGTGTGGGTGACCTCGGCGCTAGCCACTTCTCCTTTCTTGGTCATCGCCGAGGAAACGACGTCATTTTACGCAAATGGCGACCGGATAACCACCTGCAATACTTCGATCAATACAGTCTGGAAGCGCGTGTACGTCATAGTAACGACGTCTCTCTTCTTCTTTTTGCCCGTCTGTCTTCTCGTCTGCATCTACAGCCCCATCTGTTGGACCTTGGCAAAAGCAAACCGAAAGAAACTAGGAGGATCAGAAACTTCACAGAGGTACTCCCTAAAAAAGAGAAAACAGGTAATAATAGTGATTATTGCTGTGACGGTTGTCTTCTTTGCCTGTTTATTACCGTTCAGAGTCTTCTCACTGTGGGCAGTGTTTGGGAACACACTAGACAAGAAGAAGCTCTCTGTGGATGGATGGCTTAATTTAACGTCAATCGTCAGGGCGCTGTTTTACTTAAATAGTGCCGTCAACCCAATTTTGTATAACACTTTTTCGTCCAAATTTCGGAGAGCCTTTTCCAAAGCGGTTCGTGCGTGCCTCTGTGCACGAAATCCGTTCAAACGGCAAACGACGCTATCGACAGATCCCAATGACCGATCAATTGGCGATCTGAAGGAAACTCCAAAGGACGAATGTGACGGCCTCTCGGAAGGTCATGCCAAGGGCATGTCAAGGTCACATATTAAAAATGAATCTTTTTGATGGAAGTTCAGTGTCGGACACTGACAAGGCGGAAGAAGTGTGAAAGGTATTCTATATTTGGATATTAAGAGGGATACTTCAGGAAAACGTATAATGGAAGAAAATGGACTATATTACCTCTGACCATTGACATTTGAGTGTACTGCAAAAGGTTCTGTTCCGATAGCCTTCCTTTAGTTTTGTATAATTAAATTAAAATTGGAAATGCTAAAGTCTCGAGTAGAAGCAAGAACTAATAACAATAATAATGATAATAATAAAATCTTATATTGAGCATTCCATAAAAGCTTGATTTGTCTTACAAAATTTGATTGAATATGTTTTCATATACTAAAATGTAGGTCCAGAGAACAATTACTGCAAAATGCATCTAGCTCTGTCATTTAAAAATGAGGTGGGGGGAGAAGAATAAAAAGCCTACCCACCCACCTCTCTTCCTTATGCTTAATCCGCCTGTGAAAAGTTGGATGGCAGTTTATGTCACGTGACAAGAAGAGCAGCTGTAATATTCCCCCATCTAAAACTAGCTAGCTAAACGAATTTATAAATATCATTGAGATGATAAGAGATCGACAGCCATATCCCCTGGGGCCACGTCCACAAATGATCATGGCCTTATCGTATTAAAATGATCGCAACCCGAAGCAACATGTGATAACGCTTTGATGAAAAGAACCATCTAACGTTGATAGATGCCGACCACGTTAATAATTCCATTTAGATCAGTTTTTATAGATCGACGGTTTTTACGAATGCATTTGTCAGTTCAAGTTCTGGAGATTGTAAAGTCAATAAAATTTCCAGTTTTAGCATTTAAATGGCTAGAGCACGTGTGTCGTCTATTTGTTTATTTTATAAATGAAGTTTACTTGATTTTTTTTTTTTTTTAGTTTTTTTGTAAGCTCTGCTTTACTTTTTACCTGTTTTAACACCCGTCATCCTGCCACATGTACAAATGACGCACCTGCTTATGAGAGAGAGAGAGAGAGAGAGAGAGAGAGAGCAGTACTAAGGTCATTGGAAGATATCAAATTCGAATTCATGTACTTGTACAATAGTTCTTATCCCCAGAAGCGTTCCGAGGAAAGGCAATTATGCTTCCATTTACATAAAAGGCAAGCAGAAGCATTTCCAGGAAAATTAAATGGACGCACAGAGAAAGGTGCAAATGCCATCATCTATTTTTCAGTGGACGTAAACATCATAAACCAGCAGTTCATTTGACGCTGATCACAACAGACGTTTGTAAAGCTTTGTTTATGTCGGTCGACAGTCATCATTTACAATGTGACACAAACCGGAAACAGAAAAAGCAGAATCTGCACGGAAACGCGAAGTCCGGCACTTAAAGACTACGGTTCATTTTTGGAATCTCTACACAGTGTGCACAAAATGCTATGCAGCATTTCGTCAAGTCATAGGTTCGTGTTTACTTATTCATTTACCTCTGTATTTATTAACGCATTTTATCCGTATTTTGCAGAGGAGGGGGAGAGATCCGACAGTTTTTGAAAGATACAGAGAAAGACAGATTGAAAGAATTTTTGAGCGGCGTTTTTACAGTATTGAATACATAAAACGTGTTCCCGTATAATCGAGACAGGGACGGTTTAAAACAAAGGGAATCTTAAACTACTTTCCATATAATATTTATTTCTGGATATACCCATACATTTCTAGTGTTTAAATGTACATATTGCAATTAATTACAAGTCAATTCAAATGTTGTTTGATGAAGGATACGTAAAATTAAGCATCTTTTGACATTTCAGTCATTTTATTTCGGTTTTGCAAAAACCAGAAAATGCAAAAAAAAAAAAAAAAAAAAAAAAAAAAAAAAAAAAAAAATGAAAAAGATATGAGAAACTCTTTTAAACAAGACGCGTTGTGTTTTTACGTGGAAACATTCAAGGATCTGAAATTTGAAAGCGTGCACATACCACCCGTTTCCAAATGTTAATCACTTTGTGAAAAAACAGATATCTCTCATTCTTTGCCTAAAATTACAGCAATTAATTACAGTAATCTGCCATTATAACGAAAGAAGAGAATCTTCCAAACTTGCAAATAGTCCGTGTCGTTTTATTTGACCCTACTCTAGTGTTTCTCTTAAAATTATCCCACCAAAACAATCAAAATCAGTTTTACGGTTTTCAAGGTCTTTGCACATTCTGGTGGATAAGAAAATATGTAAAGCCGCTTCAACACTAAGGCAAAAATAAAAAGTTTACCAGAGTAATTTGACCCCTTCAACCACGCGCTTAAACCCAGTTTAAAAGCTGTGTACGTAATCTGTGGGACACACCTCCCACCCGCTTCACAGTGCTATATATTTGGACTGAATAAGTGAATGTGGTAACAAATGGGGGCATTTTGGACACCAAAGATACCAGTACATCTTGGAACGGATGCGTCCCGTCACAGATAAACCTCTTGTAACGGAAGCACGTTATAACAAACACGCCTCCGTTGAGGAGCCCACTTCACAACAGGACATTGTCAAAAACTTTAAGACGAAGGTTTTAGTCTATTTAGACCTAGGATAAATCGGCAAAAATCCAATTAAATAAAGTATTGCGCCTGTTTTATATTTATTAATACTTGACTAATGTTTAAGAGTAATACATATTTGATAGTAGTGGGTTTTTCATCAATGGCAGATCGATTCAAGGCCCTAGTAACGGTGGGCCCAGTATACCATAAAGTTCGTTATATATTTAGTCTATTGTCAAAGAAAAGTGTGTATTCCCGTGGGTAGTTCACTGGCTAGTCACAGGTGGAAGGAAGTCGTCACAAGGCTGGTCACCACAGATAACTGAAATAAAAGAAACGATAATCAATCTGAATTATGATGAAAACGTACATGTTCAGCTTTTTTTGTCCCATACTTTTTGAACTTGTGAAATACTTGTACTACTAGTACTACTCAATTTATCTTAGATGTTAGGCGGTGGAATTTTGATATTTTCTTGAGATTGCAGGGGGAGGGGAAAAAGGAGGGGAGGTTGACAGCAGAAGAGAAAGGTTGGCCGTCTATAGCTGTCGTCTCACGTACCGCACTGATGATTTCTGGCCACCTGTCCAACAGCGCATGTCAACTGCAGTTCCGGTATGAGAGCGAGGTTCTGTCTGTTCACCTTGGGTCCAAGCACACCAACCGATGGGATATACGCAGCAAAAAAGAATGGATAACGACTGTTTTTCTGCAGCGATGTAATTAAATCTCTCATGTACTTGTTCAGCGCCGGGTGTGTGGTGAGATCTTCCAGACTCTTGAAGGACACGTTAAATTCACTGCCACTCCCATCACATGTAATGGAGGCCGGCCCGTAGTCGCAAGACTCACTTCCGTTGTGCCAGCAAAGCGTCTGAAGATTAAGCATCTGAGAGTCCATCAGCATGCCGATAATATCTCGTCTTTGGTTTTCTGTGGGACAAGGGGCTTTATATGTCGCAGTGAAAGTAAGATCTGTCTCCAAAGGAGGGGCAACGGCTAAAAAGAAATTCACAATTTTCACTCTTGCACATTCAAGCAAATCTTTTTAGTCTATCCTGGAATTTTGTGAAAAATATTTGAAGACATATCGTCCATAAATAAACAAAAAGACAAATCAACGCCGATGAAAAATAAAAGCGATATCCACACTAAAAAATGAATAGATTACTCACGGTAACAGTCGGGGACGTTGTTGTTAGGAACCCATGTTCCTTGCGGTCCGCAGACATACTCGTCAGGTGGGGGGTCTACGAAACCAAATCCATCGTCACAGCTCACGTGGCAAAATTTGCCCAACCTCCACGTGTCGCAGTCGTGAGTGCCATTTCGCGGTTTTTCGAGGGGTTCACATTCCGTTCCTGAAAGAGTGAGTGGTACTTGCAAAGCAGTAGAAACACATTATTTGTGCATGTACATGCACATTTACCAGGCCTCCAAACTACTTTTCTTGTAATATGACACGTGCGTTGTAAGCAGGATTTATTTATAGTTAGTATTAGTTTTTAATGCAAGTTGCTTGTCTCCCTTCGTTTAAAATTGTTTCACGTCCACATGTACTTGGATTTTTTTAAACCCCTTAAGAAGGCCTAGGGACCGACAGCTTGGATTAGATATCACATCTTTATAGTAGATCTTCATAGATGCATCAGTATAATAACTAATGTACTTACGTGTAACATTGACTAAAAACTCGCAAGTCGCCGTGTTCCCAGAGGCATCTTTCCCGACATATCTCACCGTAGTCTCGCCAAACGGGAAGTCATTATTGACAGGCACGTTGTCCACCACGTCCACCTGACCAGAGTTGTCCGAAAAGACCGGCAAATCCCACGTTAGGTGCTTCACGAGGATACCTTCTTGGACGTTCACTGATATTGGATTGGGGCAGTTGATGAAAGAAGGAGGTTCTTGATCTAAAACAAAAATGTACATTTCTCGGTCATTTCTTGGAGACTAAACGTGTTTCTCCTGGAGGCGTGGAGTTTCAAATGTTCAATTTTATATGAACATATAACTGACACGTTGGAGTGAGTTTTGAAAGCTAGAATTAAACGTAGTCAAGGAGGGAGGGGGCGTTGCTGGATTCTCGCCGGGTTTCAGTATTTGGGACTTGAATTGTTATGATGATTGGTTTCTTCACTTTCTGTGCCTGTGTCCCTCTTGGGATAAAATCTTGGCTTTCTATAGTCTGATGAGATGGCCTGTAGCAGATCGTAGTTTGTTACATAATTACATAAAAGATGTATTCAATTTACTAACAGACTGCAGAGCCCCCTATCGAAGGGTAGTGTTAGGATAACTTCTTTTGTCAAATAAATCCCTCACCTTTCACATGTACCGTGAAGGCACAAGTAGCTTTATTTCCCTCTCCGTCGGTGGCAGTGTATACAATACTGTGGAACCCAACTGGGAGATCTACTGTATTGGGTGGTCCGTTCAGGCTGGTGACCTCCACGTTATCCGAGTATCGCGGGGAATCCCACGTGACTGTAGCATTCGGTCTTCCTGGATCCGTATTTTTGTCAATATTCTGTGGACAGGTCTCGAATTTAGGAGGCGTGGCATCTGAAAAGCGTCAAGTTCAAGCATGACTTTGTTCTATAAAGGTCTCTCTCTCTCTTCTCTCTCCCTCTCTCCGTCAAGATTGAACAAAAAGCAAATACAAACAATCAGACACATATATACAGACAAAGAGGCGACACAGATCCAGTCGAAACAAAAAGAAAATCGCACTGTTCGCTCTTTATTCGCCACTCGCTCTCTACCCAACGATGCACTGATCATACCTTTACAAGTCTTTGCATCATTTCGCAGTTTAAAACCACTGTTACATCCGCAAGAATGGCCGCCTTGGAAGTTATAACAATTCTGCTCACAACCGCCATTATTTGTCTCACATTCATTTATGTCTAAAAAGGAAGATTATTACATTGAGATTACCTCCATTTGGATTTTACTGAAAAAGTACCTCTTTTTAGTACATCTATTACCCTTTTATACTACATTGCGTTACACTTCAATCTGTGTAAAA
Source organism: Lingula anatina (assembly GCF_001039355.2). The sequence goes on along the minus strand of NW_019775626.1, from coordinate 14,417 downwards.
ACGATATGAAAGATTAATTACTTAATAACCCCGGTAAATTACTTATAAGAGGGTTACCTAAACGTAGCCCCAACACAACTATTTGCCTGCATTAATTTTGATTGGTGTAAGCAGTTGGAAGCGAATTTATGTTGTGGTGAGAAACCGTTCCTGAACCTACATACAATCTCTCGACATATCTGTGTCTGTTAGTGTCCTACACCAACCTTTACATTGTCCATAATAGTTTGACCATGTGCCATCATTTTGGCACGTGATCCATTTTTTTCCGCGAAGTTCGAAGCCATTGTTGCACTGTCGTTCGCAAGTCGTCCCCGGGACAAATACTGACACCCCACTGCCACAATTTGGAAATGATCCTCGGTAAAGTCTGGGCCTTGGACACATTGTCGTTGTGGAAACTACAGTGTAGAAACCCAGCAAACACGTCACGTTTGGATCACGTGGCTAGCAGTAACGTGCTAGCCACGTGATCCGAACGTGACATGTATGCTGGGAAGGTCAAAATAAATAAATTCTCAATGACAGTAATTAAAATGAATTACAACGAAACTCACATTTTGAGGACTTTGGTCAGGAAAGTCATGGTTAGCTAAATAACAATACATAAGCCTACTTTAACGGTTGATGTTTTACAAATAAATCCTTCAAATAATGCTTTTCAAACAAAGAAACGACAATACAAGATTTAAACACTTACCTATGCATGTCTTCAAGTCATTGCTCAAATATTTCCCAGGCCCACACTCGCACTGGAAATCTCCCGGCGTGTTAACGCAGCGTTCACTGCAGCCATGATTTGTCTCTGAACATTCGTCAATGTCTGAAATATTTTCTTTAATGATTAAAAAATCCATGGATAAAACTATTTGTAAACTTTCAACGTTTAATATAGACGTTTACCAATGTTTCAAAATAGGTTCCACTTTCACAAAATTATTTTTCATAAAACAAGACGTGGATCAGAGAGGATTGGTACTTCAAATCATTTGAAGTATTAGTTTAATATAACTGGTACTTCTATTTGTGGAAATGTATTGTTTAATTGTGTTCGAATTGAATAAGTAATTGGAGTAACACACAAAGATATTCGACAAAGTTGTGATGAAGTTTTCAGATTTGTAGGTTATGTATTTGACTGCATTCTTTCTGAGTGCAAATTTCAGTTTCTAATGACAATTCTATAACATGTTAACTAATTTAATGCCGGTATTTCTGTTTTGGTACAATATACACGAACCCACCCATGCAAGTTCTACCATCGGCATTGAGTCGGAAACCTCTCTGGCAAATGCATCTGGCAGGGGATGCTGGGTCATTTTGTTGACATCGGAAACTACAGCCTAATGTAGCACAGGTGACATCGGCTGAAAATACAATCGGGATATATATATATATATATATATATATATATATATATATATATATATATATATTACAATACTAATTCGGCGCTAAAAGTACGTAGAACTAGTAGACCTAACTCTTGGCCTATAAAGTGTATATATACAGTGTTTATTTTCAGGCAGCAATCTCAGTATCACTGTATTTACATACAGTACAGTTACATATCATTTCTGGTGTGCATCTATTGCAAAGAAAATATGCACATAACAAATAAACAGATGAAGAAATGGTAGCGAGCTTGGCCAAATGGGATTCCCCCCACTAGCTTGTGTAAACCTTACATTCGCATGTCCTCTGGTCCGCGGCAAGTTTCATCCCAGCAGGACAAGAACACTGGTATCCACCCACCGTGTTTTGACAGGAATGGGAGCACTTGTGGAAGCCAAGACGACATTCGTCCATATCTGAAGTGGACAACATTTTAATAAATAAAGAAATAAATAAACATTTGCATAAATCAGTATATCGCAGAATGACTAACGGACTGAGTAGCTGAAGTGCATAAAATACACGAAAAATACACGTAAATACTTAAGGATATAATGTTCACCTGTGCAGTGTTTCTGGTCCTGGGTGAGCATGTATCCGGTATTACAAGTACAGTACGGCTCGAACTGGATGATGGGATGCTGGCAGTTGTGCTCACAGCCATATCTGGAGCATTTCCACTTCTCTGAAACATCGATATTAAAAGTGTAAGATATTCCCTTACTAACCCAGCCTTGAGGAGGTGGAGTTGGGCGTGTGCGTAATGGCAGACCCGTCACGTGACCCCTTAGCTCTCAAGGTACCAGCTCCCCCATTTCTACTTCCCTAAAAAACGCTAAACTGGCAGAACGAAAGAAAAAAAGCGATTTTTTTCAGACTTGCTCCCTACACTTCACAGTAAATTATCTTCGTCGACGTGTACCATTCTATACAAATCGAGGGCTTGAATAGGAAGTACGTGTGTGTGTGTGTGTGTGTGTGTGTGTGTGTGTGTGAGAGAGAGAGAGAGAGAGAGAGAGAAAGAGAGCAATTGGGGTGTAAATAGATCAACTTACGTTCACAGTTCTTGCCATCACTAAGTAAGTAGAACCCAGGCGGGCAGTGACACTTGTACGACCCGGGGGTATTATAACACGAGTCACTGCATCCACCATTGTTGATCCGGCACTCATCAATATCTGAAAATATAAACAACATGATAAATTTATAGTCCTGCCAAATGAAATATACAATTTTTATATTAATCCCGCGTAACGTAGTAGATGTGACTATCATATTTATTTATGTTTTTCAATAAATCACAAGTGCTCTTAGTCAAATATCAAATGGACAGTCTAAAAAAAAATAGTAAAAATTAGTAAAATAGGCTTCTGCTGCTCAGCCGGTGCCTGTGCACTATATATTTATCTCTATGGTTTACCTTCACATCTGTTTCCTTGCTTCAAGCTATATCCACGTTGGCATGCACAGCGATAAGACCCCGGTACGTTAATACAGTCCTGTTCACAGCGGGCAGTCCCCTCCCAACACTCGTCAACATCTGCAGGGAAATAATAATAATAAAAATAATAATAATAATAATAATAATAATAATAATAAGGATAATAAGGATGATGATGATAACAAAGAAATGATGATGATAATAAAAGAAATGTATTAATCACGATTTCAATTTGTCAGACTGAAGTCAACTTTCAATAAAATAAAATCCTTTGAGTGAGAAAATTATGGAAGTCACACCCCGCCCTTTCATATACCCATTATCCCCCCACAGCTGACCAACAGGGGAAGGTATCTGTTAAAATACTCATTTACACAATAATAATAATAATAATAATAATAATAATAATAATAATAAACTACTAGACAGAACAAATAGAGGGCACCTTTACAACAAAAAAGGCAATTTTGATATTTTGAAAAAAGTGTAAGGAGACTGAAATTCAGCTTGAATTGAAATAACTTCTTTTACTCCGAAGAACTGTCATTCCTGAATGCTTTATCAAAATTTGAAAAAAAAAAAAACTTTTGAGACATGTTGTACATTTACTATCAAACCATAAAAGTAAAAAATAAATTAATTAATTAATAAATAATAGATATGGATAAAATAGCCGAAGAGGGGATTTTTCTCTAAAAAGGATGGGAAATTGCTTGGTTTTGAGGAAGGGGGGTTAACGTGGTCTACTGTGTCATCCTTAGATTCCACATTCTCTTGAAGAATAATTATAATAAGAATAATACTAATAAAGCAGCACAATGTGCGCTGATTGTGAAATTTTGTAAACAAAAACTGCCAAAATGAACAAAAGTAAATATGTGTGCGCATAACGAGAAATTGAAAATGTAGCTTACCTATGCATGTCTTTTGGTCACTGCCAAGCTTGTAACCAATACGGCAGCTACACGTGCGGTTTGGCCAGTTAGCTATGCAGACGTCACTGCACCCGCCATTGTTTTCACAGGGATCTACTTCTGCAAGAATCGATGTTAACAGATTGTTGAATTATTACTTTAGTTACGCTTATTCTTATAAAAACTTTGATATGGTGAGCAAGACTGCTCAACAAGTGGTGAAGCAACCTACGTTTTTGGAAAATGTCAGCTAGAGGAGAGTCACTGGTCACTACTCTGATACTCTGGGGGATGGAGTACTAGAGATGCAATATCCCGAAAAACGGGGAGTGTTTCAAAACAAATGCAGGTACCGTTAATGCTATTAAACCCGTGAACTTTAGGATTTAGGTCATAGCCACAGGCCAAAGTTTTTATTGATTAAAAGTGCTAGAGCGTTAAGTTTTCAGCTCCAAGCCAATGGGATTCCCTTTCGAGTGAACTAATTTGGAATATACGAAACGAAAAGCTGCCAATCTTACCTGCAAACTGTATACGGGTATCCACAAAAACCAGATATTTTGAAAACAAATTCAAAATATTTTAACTTTTAAACAAGGAAACCAGCAAACACCGTCTCTGTCTTACCCTCGCATGATAGACCGTCGCCGAGCAGCCTATAACCAAGACGACACTCGCAGACACGTGTCGTTGACGAGGTCCTCCTACATCTGTGCTCACAGTCGCCATTGTTGACGTCACAGGGGTGAGGTGCCGCAGTGGGCGCAGGTGTGGTTAGATTGGTGAAGACAGGTGCTGGGGTTATTCTGGTCCTGAGAGTCCGTCGTTGTCCCCCGTCTACCGTAGTCTGTGCTGGCGTAGTGCTCACAGGGGCAACTGTATTTAATGTTGATAAGAATGGGCTGAAGGTTATTTTAAGGTAATTACTGGTTCAATTTGCTCAAAATGAATAAATCAGTATCCACAGAACTTTATTTGTTATATTGGTTGAAAAGAATAATCCGTTTACGAGTTTTTCGTGAAAAATATAAAATCAGCTTATTGACAAATAAACGCGTTTGGGGATTTAATAATAGATGACACATATTTGTACGTGTGCACTACTTTAAATATGAACAACAATTGAGGCCCCGTTAATTTGAACAGTTTGGAGGTTCACCCTTCTGCCCCCCCCCCCCCCAATTAAAAAAAAAAACAGCAATGGCGTACTTGGGGGGGGGGGGGAGGGGGCACACATCAGTGTTACAAGCAAAACAAAGACAAAAAACAAGCAATTCTTCTTTCACTGTTCCCTATTAATATTACATGATATCAAATGTACAGGCATCTACTGCTGTAGCTTTGCCAGCGAAACGAATAGGGAACGGCGGTGGGGCTGGGGGGGGGGGGGGGGGGGG
>NW_019775625.1:247765-277769 GCF_001039355.2 Lingula anatina | reverse complement strand
GGGGAGGCGGGGGGGAGGGGGGGAGATGAAAGAGAAAGGAGAAAAAGATCGTGCCCATTTTCCAGACTCAATAATAAAACTTTCTTAAATATTTTAAAAGTGAAGCATATAATTTGGTGTTGAATATTAAATTTTTTGAGGAATAATTTAAGGAGCATTTTTATACTGTTGATTAAATTAATCAAAAATCATTATTGTCTGCTACCGTATTTTAAACCAAGTGTTCATCGTTTCCAGGCCAATCTTCCCCCACCTCCAGCTGGTGGTATGGGCAGTCCATTTGGTTCCCGCCCGTCCAGTGCCAGAAGTAGCCTGTCCTCTGTCCGCAGTGGCTACTCCACCCCCAAGTCTCCAGCCTCCCAGACGTCCAGCCAGGGAAGACCAGCTGCAGTGGACATTGGGGCAGGACTGGCCATTGGAGGTGAGATGGGGGCGTCTGTGGAATGATATCTCTGTCTGCCTATATATTGCCCATGCTCACCTCTGATTCTGCATAGAAGTCGCTGAAGACCTGTTGCCATATAAAATATACTTTTAATTCCAACTATTTTCAGTTTTCCTTTTTTCCTAAATTTTTTAACTTTCTTTATAACAGACTTAGCCATTTAAGGTGACATTTTTCTGATTTAAAAGAAAATATTATAATTATGCAATTTCATGCGTATGTAGTCTTTAGTCACTAAAGGCCTTTTGACATATATTGCTGATGCCAACTCTTTCCGTTTTTTTTTTTTTTTTTTTTCCAAATCGTTTTTAATATCTGTTGTGGTGGCAGACTAATATCTACTGAGTTAGAAGAAATTTATTATTATTATTATTATTATTATTATTATTATTATTATTATTATTATTATTATTATACACTAATGACTGTCTTACCCTTTCTATTTCAGGTGTAGGCGGTAGTCCAGCAAGTTCAAGAGCATCTTCAAGAAGCAGTCGTAGCAGCAGACGATAACCTTGGCAACTCTTATACACGGGATATTCACCATTTTCACACGACTTTGAATGTGCGTAGTCAGTCTTGGTTGGGAGGGGGGGGGGTAAATTTGGACATTTATAACACATTGAACATCATGCTGGAGAAGATGAAGAAGTGTGATGCCTTGATGTGATTATCTGAAAAAGTCGATGATAATAATAATAATAAAACGTCCATCAATTTTGTGACCTTGGATAGCAGACTGTGATATGTTATTTACTTTATGTAAGGTACAAAACCAATTGTTTTTACGTTTTACATTTAAATTGTATATATTTATCCACTTGTAAATATTTGATATATATATTTTTTTCATTTACAAATGATTCAGTAATGAAAATAAACTATTTATCAACCTTCGATACTGTGTTGGTTATTTTCTTTTTTCGAAAAATGAAAAAAATAGTTCCTTAACCTCAATGTGTCTTATTGGCTGTAATAAGAACAAGTACCACTGACACTTCGCAAGATCAAGTTGCCATGCCTGTCTTTTTTTTTTTTTTTTCTTTAAGCTAAATCAAAGTTTGCAGCCGAGGTGGGAAGAAAATTCATGGCGATATAAATAGCATTTTAGTTTCAGATTTGTGTCAGGTTCAAATACAAAAAGAATTGCAAGAAAGGGGTTTCATCACATTCAAATCCGTCAAATAACGTTTCAATATCGCTTTAAAAGTATCCAAACACATCGTTAAAGAATTGTCAGGAACAAAAATAGCTTTAGAGGTGTAAGTGCATGAGGACATCTCATGCTGCTAAATACTTCAAATTTTTTAACGCGGATTTTGATGATTTATTTTTTCCTGACTCCCACAATGAGGCCCATATACAAAAGAGATATACATGCACTTTAAGGCGTACTGTGCTCTAGGAACACAGAGCGTTCACTGCTGTTTTACAGGATAAAAACTTTTAACCCGGTTTTTCATCACAGTATACCCTTAACACTTCTTTCTACAAACTGAATGTAATGTAATTAATACCAGATCAAGTAAAATAAGACGGTGGATTAAGGGTTGCCTCGCTTTGATCCGCAAATATAATATCGATGAGATGCACAACTTTGGGACATGTTCTCCAACGACGTGGGCCCTGTCACGAGTATAAATGACCGATGGTTGGAGAGCTCAGCAGGTCTTCTTCTGAGATATTCCACTTTATGATGACACCCCCATGCTTATCAAAAAAATAAAAAAGAAAAAAAGAAAGAAAGAAATCAAATACAGTGTATGTGATATGGAGGCACATTTCTTGGTTTTGTCTCGTGAACTTTGATATAAAATTGACCTTTTTGTGAGCTAAAAAGTAAGGAGTTTAGGAGCTATCCGTAGCTATAAAGCTAAAACACTCCTTCGTTACATAATTTGTGTCGTTTTCATCTATAATTGACATAATGAGGGTGGAATTATATGGATCTTTACATTCGCTGTTTGGTAGAGGTATGTATCGTATAGTTTTCATTGCTTTTAATTGCTATTAATTTAAAGTTAAAATTATTATTAATTTTAAGTTAAAGTTAAAAAAGTTGATATTTATTATAATGGCCATTCTGTGTATACGTAGTTATTGAAGATAGGCCAGCGATGAAGATTTCAACACCCCTCTCTCTCTCTCTCTCTCTCAAAGAGGAACACGGAGAACTGTTCTGAGACAAGTCGAAATGGATCTCAGAAAAAAGTGCTCTGTGTGTGTTCATTCTTTGCCTTTTTTTTTCAGATTTTCAACGACACCCAAATCAACCGTGACAATGCCAAGGGTTCCCGTAAAGATAATCATTGTAGGAGTAACAATCACCCTTTTTGTATGGCAGTTTTTGCTGAATGATGTAAGTGGTAGGCAAAAATGTATATTTTATTAGCTTGGTGAACTTACTATAATAATATAACTAGTAATCGTATTACATGCTTGAGTGAGCGGTCATTCGTATGAGCCAATTAAGCATATTCTGATTACGTTAGTATAGAAATCTGCTTTGTTTTCATTACTTCTATTGATACAATGTTATAGCAAGGAGGTTCAAGGAAAAAAACAATTTAGTAATGTAAGCTATTTCTTTTAAATATACACTTTAAAACAAACGGACGAAAATAAAAATTGAATCGGTCGCCATGAACATCTAACGTATAGATATTCGTATTATTTGACTGTGTGCCTTGCGGTCTTCGCGGTTACCAAGTTAGTAAATCATTCAGTACTTATATAATACACTGACGCTCGAATAGTAAAAGGGAAAAAAACTATATCTGAAATATCCCATATATACGACTACACACGTGTCTCCGGTTTAAGGTTTTATCATTCATTTAGTTTATTTATTTATAACTTATTTATACAATGTGTAAGCAGCAAGGATTTTGTAAACGACTTTTAATGGATTTTTCTTTAAGGTGGTACATGTACAAAATTTTGTCCATGGGTGGTAGCATTAATCATCATTCCCTATAATACGTGGTGGGGGAAAGTATTTTAAGACATTTTATGTACATTTTTGTCAAGGATAAAATTAATGGACGAAAGGAAGGATGTCCTTGAGTAAAAGTTTTTTTTTCAACAAAACCAGTATGGTTTCTGGTAGGAGAAGAAGGAGATATACACCACCGCAATCCCCATCCCCCAAAAAGTGATTTTTTTCGCTTTCAATGAGGATTTCAATTCTCGGTACAATCTCCCTTACAAAATTGAAATGTTTGCAGCAATATTACAGCAATATTGCTGCAAACTAAAAAAATTGCGGCAACGAGTTTGCAGGAATTTGCAAGAATTTTTTATCGCTGCTAATTTTCAGTCATATTGTAGCAAAATTGCTGCAAATTTGCAAGAAAGCTATGCAGTTTCCAGCAATATTGCAGCAAATTTACTGCAAATTCGCTGCAATATTACAAGAGGCCTGATATTTTGCTAAGGGCAACTTTTTTTGTTATATTTGACTAGAGAACGTCAGGAAGGAGGTCAAGATATGCGCACCCATTCTTTGCTGGTCTGGACGTCGAATTCATGTATGCTCCCGTGCCTCATCATAACGATGAAGTTCCGGAGGGGACAGACAAGGAAGTGCTGGACCGCTTTGAGATCGATCTATATAGGTGAGTTTGGTCTCTCTCTCTCTCTCTCTCTCTCTCTCTCTCTCTCTGTATGAGCGTGAGCGTGTGTAGGCCTGTACCCAGCAGGGGTTTCTTTTTCTGAAAATGTGGATCTTTTGTCATGAAACCTTAGTTTACCTAGAGCGAATTTACCCAGAGTGGACCTTTTCCCACCAAAAAGAGGGGGGGGGGGGGGTCTTTCGAATCCCCGAACCGCCCTAGCTACAGGTCTGGTGTGCGTGTTTTAAAGGGAATTTATTGAAAGAAAAACAAAGAATTTGCAGAAAACTGCAGTCATATAGCACAGCTACAGTTTTACAATACAAAGTTGAAACGTGTGTATTTTGTCATTGCAATTTATAGTACATACTCTTTTTCAAATGATACTGAACCATACACAAATTACCACAGTAAATGCTTGCGGTATTGCATTTCCAGATATTTACTCACTCAGCAGTACGACTGTCGACAACATGTGCGTGCTGGAAGCAGGTTTGACGGAGGGTGGGAAGTCTGTTTGGATCCCCCTTTTCAGCTAAAGCAAAACTCCTGTCTGGTTTATTCATTCGGGTGAGTATCATCTTTTTAATGTAACCATGTTTATACACAATTGAATGTGTAAGAAAAGTTACATATAAGTTACATTTAAATTTTGATTGCCAATAAGACTGTGTGGAACTCCGATGCACTCTGTTACTGTTAGTAGAAGATGTATGGATGGATCTTGAAGCAAATGCCTTTTGTTTTTGCTTGTTGCATTCTATATCACTTTCTATCTTTATAGGATTAAAAACAACTGGTCTTTTGATGACTATATGGTTAAAGCAGGGTGTGAAGTACATTCATTCGATCCCACGTAAGGTCTTCTTCCTGCCTCTTCTCTCTCTCTCTCTCTCTCTCTCTCTCTCTCTCTCACACACACACACACACGCGCGGACAAAAAATATAACTCATTAATGTTATTAAGCATTTGAGATCCCGTTTAAAATTCGCAATACACTCAAGCCATATACATCATTTAATGGTACAGGCAATAAAACTCACCTCTCGGCAATGTTACCCTTCTTAGTGCATTGAAGCGGATCGATAAGGATTGAGCCACAGAAACGGACTATTTGAAAAAGTACTCGAAAAGAGAGAAAACTGTCGCTCGTGTTTCTTTTAAAAATTTAGCACTGCAAAATACCCTGCACTGCAGGGATTTATAGTCCGCACAATCTCCTTAAAGTTTTAACTGTTGAACCGAAGCTGTAACTGTCAACCATTAACTATCCTTTTAGACGCTCCTGAGAATATTTCGAAAATAGAATCCATATCCAACAAGAGAAATATAACAGATTGTCATATTTAATTTATAAAAATCAAAAAAAAAAAAAAAAAAACACACACACAACAACCCTTTTACGCTTGACTTGTTAAATCTTCAGGATAGGGCAGGAAGACCACGTCCGCGTGCCAGGAAACATCTTCCATAACTTGGGCCTTGAGGGATGGAACGGTAAAAAACCTATACTTGGAAGACGACGGCCGGTGAATACGCTAGGAACTATTATAAAAACGCTAGGACATGAAAATGTTCGTACTACCTTAACTATAAGATCTGTGTTATACATTGCTAAGTTTATTTGATTAGGTGAACGATCTAAAGCCGCACTACTTTTTGCAAAGTGTTTCTTTGTGATATTGGATCTGGGAGCATTCAGATTTAGATGTGCCCCCTCTAACAGCTAGTGGTAATTAACTTTCGTGTGCTCTTTTCTTAGCTTCTCGAGGCGTGTCAGACAATTGAGCTGATAACACTGACTGCACTTTAGCAAGGATCCCCGCAGAGTTGGATCAATCCATCTGGTACGATGTCTGAATCTAAATACTCCCTTTGTGCGCATTTTAGATATTTTGCGTAAGCGCCAAATATCTACTTTCGAAAACATTCTTAACCTTTTTCCCCTGTTTGCATTTCAGAGAATTATTGACGTTTTAAAGTTCGACATTGAGCTGTCAGAGTACACGGCTGTGCCAGTAATGCTGCAGGAAGAAAGTCTCCGCAATGTGAAACAGATGGCAATGGAGTTCCATATTCGCGTTAGCAACACACCTCCCACTTTGGAACAGATGGGCTTCCTGAAGGGGCTTAAAGAGGCAGGATTCAGAATTTATTTCTCACGGGACTGGCATCCAACACGCGAAAACTCTACTAGAACAAACAGAATGCTAGCCAATGTATTGGAGGTGCAGTTTGTCAATGTGAATTTTGTTCAATAAAGGGATAACAACTTTTTACGTGAGATTCAAAATTCCACAATAAATACATTTTAAGCAACACACAGATTTATAATAAATTCCATTTTAACAACAAAACGGCGATTATCACAATTATTCTGAAATCCGTTGGGACCACGTGGACCGCCATAAAAGGCCACCCTCCGAAATAATCTCTTAAGGTCGCAGATGATCCGCATACTAACTGATCCACGGACTAAATATTGCCGACCCCACTTACAAGCAAAGCCGTTTAATATCTTGGTCTCCCCGCCTCCACGCGGATTAAATCTCGAATTCAAGGCATCCTTGGTTGATAATCGGATTCGAGGTACCTCTGGATGATAATAAACCATTACACTAATAATAATTCAATGATGCATCTCTCATCATGCTGATTGTGCTGACAATAAATATGCCATTGAAATATATAACACATCGGTGTTTATATCTCTCGTTGCTATATATAAGCATAGGCTACTCAAAGCTTTTATCGTCAAATCACCTTTCTATTTTGAGGTGAGAAAGCAATCGGTATGAGGCGTACTTTCATCCCTGAACAAGATTTTACCACGAAAATTGGCATAGTTGACCGCAAGTCTATGTGCTTCAATCCTGTGCCATCATTTTCGTTATGCCCCTATTTCACACAGACCACGAATCCCACGAATCGCCAGGAATTGACAAATTTCAGGATTCGTGGTTGAATCGCACTTGCTCCTTCATTGCTTGAGACGTGTGTCTTGCTCAACGTGCGTCTGTATGGCTAACTCCGTTCGAGGGGAGCAAGTTACGCTTGCGGCCTCGCTGTTCGCAGGCTATTCGTAGAATCTTGTGGACATGTCCAACATCCTCAGTACGTGCTTACGGGCTGTCTGCGAACTCGAAATTGCATAAGAAGGACTTGCGTGGGACGTGAGATTCTGCGCAAAATTTGGACGCAAACAGCCCGTACGGCCGGTTGTGACCGAGGCTTAAGGCTATAGAGAAAAATTGCTGGGAGGGTTTTTTGAGTACTTCATGATGTCATAAAATGCCGTTAATACGGTGTTAGTGGGTGCTCAGGTAAAGGTAAAATCTCAATTATGACGTCACCCATAAGACCATGTGTAAATGTTAATTAATTTAGTCACTGAATACTGAAGATTAATCTGTTATCCAAAAGAATGTATGTAAGTCAGTAATAAGGGTTTTTTGTCAAAAGCTTACAGTATTGATACAATAGAGAAAAACATACTCGTAACACCAATAATACATGTACACTCGTGTAGAATCAAATCTTAATATATATATATATTGAGACTCTGTTATAATAATAATAATAATAATAATAAATATTATTATTATTATTATTATAACAGAGTCTTGCCATTACAGAGTCCTGTAATTATTATTATTATTATTATTATAATCACAACAACATATATTTCATATACTCTAATCATATTCTCAGACGAGGTACACCAATGCACCAGTTGCTTTGTTTCCAAGGTTATTCGGCACTTGTGCAGTATGCTCATAACTGAATTAGGAAACCTTCGCAAATCGAAGACCAACATATGTATTAAGTTGGTGGCCATACTGTAAAAGTACCTATTATTCTGTCTTTGGCTGAAATAATTTTTGATAACCTTTTCCCTGCTTTTCGCCAATATTTAATATTACAATATCCAAATTTCGCAAAAGAAAGAGTACATAATTGTCCCATCTTTTCTGAAACAGTTTCCTCAACTGAGAATACTTTGTCTTTTGCACAACACATTGTTTCTTGACGAAGGCGCCATTTTTCTGTAACTTGGGCGTGGTGCCGTTAGAGGGCGCCTTCGGCGGTGGATTGGACCCTGTGAAGTTGTTTCCGTGTAAAACTGGGGCGAGATCGTTGGCATCTAAAACAGAGATAGCGTCCTGAAACGTATAGATAAAAATGATTGTACGAAAATGATAACACGTGCTGGGCAGTTGATTATCTATTATCTATTTTATTTGCTGCCTCAAAACTCTAGAGTAATTTGTCTTGAGTTTTAATTGTCTGAAGTTTGGTATGGAGTTCTCTCTCTCTCTCTCTCTCTCTCTCTCTCTCTCTCTCTCTCTCTGGCAGTTGATTATCTGTTAACATGTGCTGCCTCAAAACTCTAGAGTAATTTGTCTTGAGTTTTAATTGTCAGAAGTATGGAGTCTCTCTCTCTCCAGCCGAAGGTATGGGCAGTCCATTTGGTTCCCGCCAGAAGTAGCCTGTCCTCTGTCCGCAGTGGCTACTCCACCCCCAAGTCTCCAGCCTCCCAGACGTCCAGCCAGGGAAGACCAGCTGCAGTGGACATAGGGGCAGGACTGGCCATTGGAGGTGAGATTGCGACGTTTGTGGAATGTTATCTCAGTGTGCCTATATATTGCCCATGCTCACCTCTGATTCTGCATAGAAGTCGCTGAAGACCTGTTGCCAAATAAATTATACTTTTAATTCCAACTATTTCCAATTTTACTTTTTTCCTCAGTTTTTTAACTTTCTTTACACAAAAGAGATATACCTGCACTTTACACTTCTTTCTACAAATTGAATGTGATGAAATTAATACCAGTTCAAGTAAAAGAAGATACCGGTGGATTGAGGGTTACCTCTCTTTGATCCACAAATATAAAATCGATGAGATGCACAACTTTGGGACATGTTCTAAAATGACGTGGGCCCTGTCATGAGTATAAATGACAGATGTTTGCAGAGTTCAGCAGGTCTTCTTCTAAAATATTCCAGTTTATGATGAGACCCCCATGCTTGTCAAAAGTTTTTTATAATTCATGTCCTTTTCATCTATAATTGACTTCATGAGGCTGGGAGAATATGGAATTATATGGAACTTTACATTCGCTGTGCGGCAGAGGTATGTATCGTATAGTTTCCATTGCTTTTAATTGCTACTAATTTAAAGTTAAAATCATTATTAATTCAAAGTTAAAAATTTAAAAAGTTTAAAAAGTTGATATTTATTATAATGGCCATTCTATGTATACGTGGTAATTGAAGACAGACCAGGGATGAAGATTTCACCTCTCTCTCTCTCTCTCTCTCTCTCTCTCTCTCTCTCTCTCAAAGAGGAACAAGGAGAACTGTTCAGAGACAAGTCAAAATGGATCTCAGAAAAAGTTGTTCCGTGTTTATTATTATTATTATTATTATTATTATTATTATTTTATTTTTATTTTTTTTTTTTTAATTATTGCCTATTTTTCATATTTCCAGCGAGATCCAAATCAACCGTGACAATGCTACGCGTCCCAGTCAAGATTATCATTGTAGGAGTGACAATCACCCTTTTTGTATGGAAGTTTTTGCTGAATGATGTAAGTGGTAGGCAAAAATGCATATTTTATCATCTTGGTGAACTTATTATGATAATAAAATCGTGAATCCTGTCACACGATTAAGTGGGCTGTGATTCGAATGGGCCTATAAAGCATATTCTGTTTACGTTATAATTTAAAAACCACGAAAATATAGAAATCTGCTTTGTCTTATTCCATCTGATGATACAATGTTATTGCAAAAGGGTTAAAAAAAAACCCTTGGTTCTAGTTTCTTTCAAATTTGAAAAGAAACAGACGAAAATGAAAATTGAATCGGTCGTCATAAGCATCTAACGTATAAATATTTGTATTATTCATTTGACTCTGCTTGGCGGTTACTGCAGTTACCAAGTCATAAATCATTCAGTATCAATATAAAAGTAAAAGAAAAGACGATATCTGAAATATTCCATATATGCGACTACACCCGTGTCTCTATTTTTTATCATTCATTTAGTTTATTTATTTATAACTTATTTATATAAGCAGCATGAATTTTGAACACGATTTTTTATGGATTTTTCGTTGAGGTGGTACATGGACTAACGGGGCATTTTAGGGTATTGTATGTACAGTATATATAGTTCTTTGTCAAGGAAAAGATTAATGGAAGAAAGGAAGGGTGTCCTTGGGCAAAAAAATGTTTTTTTTTCAGCAGCATTAATATGGTTTCTGGTGGGAACGAGAGGAGATATACACCACCGCCATCCCCATTCCCCAAAAAGTGATTTTTCCGCTTTCAGTGAGGATTTCAATTCTCGGCACAACCACCTTTAAAAAAAAGAAAAGTTTGCAACAACATTGCAGTATTATTGCTGCAAACTAAAAAAAATTGCGGCAACGAGTTTGCAGGAGTTACCAATAACTTTTTATTGCTGCTAATTTGCAGTCATACTGCAGCAAATTTACTGCAAATTCGCCGCAATATTACAACAGGCCTGATATTTTGCTAAGGGCAGGTTTTTGTTATATTTGACTAGAGAACGTCAGGAAGCAGGTCAAGATATGCGCACCCATTCTTTGCTGGTCTGGACGTCGAATTCATGTATGCTCCCGTACCTCATCATAACGATGAAGTTCCGGGGGGGACAGACAAGGAAGTGCTGGACCGCTTTGAGATCGATCTATATAGGTCAGTTTGGTCTCTCTCTCTCTCTCTCTCTCTCTCTCTCTCTCTCTCTGTGTGAGTGCGTGAGTGTGTGCAGGCCCGAAGCCAGCAACGGCTAAAGGGGGATTCTTTTTCTAAAAATGTGGAGCTTTTGTCATGAAACTTAAGTTTACCTTTGTCCAGCAAAATGACGGGTTCTTTTGAATCACCTCCCCCCTCCCCTGACGGGAATTTATAGAGAGAAAAACAAAGGATTTACAGAAGACTGCAGTCACATAGCGCAGCTACAATTTGACAATACAAAGTTGAATCGTGTGTAATCGTGTGTATTTTGTCATTGCAATTTATAGTACATACTCTTTTTCCAATGATACTGAACAATACACAAATAACTACAGTAAAAGCTTGCGGTATTGTGTTTCCAGATATTTACTCACTCAGCAGTATGACTGTCGACAACATGTGCGTGCTGGAAGCAGGTTTGACGGAGGCTGGGAGGTCTGCTTGGATCCCCCTTTTCAGCTAAAGCAAAACTCCTGTCTGGTTTATTCATTCGGGTGAGTATCATCTTTTTATTGTTACCATGTTTATACACAATTGAATGTGTAAGAAAGTTAAGTTACATCTAATTTTTGATTGCCAATAAGACAGTGTGGAACTGCGAGGCACTCTGTTACTGTTTGTAGAAGATGTATGAATGGATCTTGAAGCAAATGCCTTTTTTGCTGTTGCATTCTGTATATATCTCTTTCTATCTTTATAGGATTAAAAACAACTGGTCTTTTGATGACTATATGGTTAAAGCAGGGTGTGAAGTACATTCATTCGATCCCTCGTAAGGTCTTCTTCCTGCCTCATCTCTCTCTCTCTCTCTCTCTCTCTCTCTCTCAAACAAACACACACACACACACACACTAACAACAACAACAACAACAACAACAACAACAAAACCTCTTTCCTTTTATTAAGCCTTTGAAATCCATTTTAAAATCTGCACTACACTTTCAGCCGTATACATCGTATTATGGTAGGCCTACAGGCAAGGAAACTCACCTTTTGGGAATGTTACCCTTATAAGTGAATATAAAGCGGATTCATAAGGATTGGGACACAGACACGGGTCATTTAAAAAAGTACTCGAAAGGAGAGAAAAAATGTCGCTCATGTTTTTTTTTTTAATTTTTTTTTATTTAGTACTGCAAAATACCCCACACTGCAAGTATGGAAGGCCCACATTTAACTGTTGACCCGAAGTCGTAACTGTCAACCATTAACAATGCTTTTAGACGCTCCTGATAAAAATTTGAAAATAGAATCCATATCCAACAAGAGAAATATAACAGATTGTCATATTCAATTGATAAAATTAAAAAAAAAAAAACAAGAAGAACAATCCTTTTTACGCCTTACCTGTTAAATCTCCAGGATAGGACTGGAAGACCACGTCCGCATGCCCGGAAACATCTTCCATAACTTGGGCCTCGAGGGATGGAACGGTTTAAAACACATGCGTGGAAGAAAACGGCCGGTGAATACGCTGGGAACTATTATTAAAACCCTAGGACATGAAAATGTTTGTACTACATTAACTATAAGATCTGCGATATACATTGCTAAATTTTATTGTATTTTATTATATGATTTGATTAGGTGAACGATCTAATGGCGCACTACTTCTTGCAAAATGTTCCCTTGTGATATTGGATCTGGGAGCATTTAGATTTAGGGACCATTCCCTCAAGCCCCCTTTACACTGGACGGCGTCCTTTCTGCGTCCAGCAGTACGGCCCTATTTGAGAGTTAAAAAATTATAATACTTTACGTGCCGACAACTGGCCGATCATTGAGCATTCATTCTGATACAAAATCAATGCTCGTGCCTCCTTATTAAGACCACAGCGATGTCAAATTTCCTGGTCGCAGAAAGGACGCAGAAAGGACGCCGCCCAGAGTAAAGGGGGTATCAGATATTTGGATCGATCTCTCTCACTGGGGAGTCTTACTAAATTGCGATCAACTTAACCGGCTCAAATGTCTGTCATGCCTAGTAAAGCTGTTAGGGGGTAATTATCTTTACCCTAGCTGATTTGGTCGGCGTGACAGATATTTAAGCCGGTTAAGTTGATTGCAATTTAGTGAGACTCCCCATGAAGTTAGACCGATCCAGATGGATCGATCTAGACATGTGAATCCAGTCTTAGACATGCCCCCTCTAACAACTAGGGGTAAATTTCTTTCGTGTGCTCTTTCCTTAGCTTCTCGAGGCGTGTCAGACAATTAAGCTGATTACACTGCCTGCACTTTAGCGAGAATCCCTGCAGAGTTGGATCGATCCAGCTGGTACGACGTCTGCTTCTGAATGCCCCCTTTGCTTTTGTTTTAAATACACTTCGTAAGCGCCAAATATCTACTTTTGAAAACATTCTTAACCTTTTTCCCCTGTTTGCAATTTCAGAGAATTATTGACGTTTTAAAGTTCGACATTGAGCTGTCAGAATACACGGCTGTGCCGGTAATGCTGCAGGAAGAAAGTCTTCGCAATGTGAAACAGATGGCAATGGAGTTCCATATTCACGTTAGCAACAAACCCCCCAGTTTGGAACAGATGGCGTTTCTAAAAGGGCTTAAGGAGGCGGGATTTAGAATCTATTTCTCACGAGACTGGGATCCGACACGCGAAAACTCTACTAGAACAAACAGAATGCTAGCCGCTGTATTGGAGGTGCAGTTTGTCAATGTGAATTTTGTTCATTAAAGGGATAACAACTGACTAAATATTCCCGCTTAATTTCTTAATGGTCTCCCCGCCTCCAAAGGGATTAAATCTCAGATTCAAGGCATCCTTGGTTGATAATCGGATTCGAGGTACCTCTGGATGACAGTAAACCCTCTATTAAACGTACTGAACAAGATTTTATCACGAAAATTGGCATAGTTGACCGCAAGTCTATTTGCTTTAATCCTGTGCCATCACTTTGGTTTAAATGTTTTTCTTATAGAGTTATGAACTCCTGCAGATTTTGGTTAAACAAAGGCATTGTTTTAATTTGCTCTGTTAACAATAAAATTCTAACTAAGGCTATAGAGAAAAATTGCTGGGAGGGTTTTTTGAGTACTTCATGATGTCATAAAATGCCGTTAATACGGTGTTTGTGGGTGCTCAGTTAAAGGTAAAATCGCAATTATGACGTAACCCGTAAGAACGTGTGTAAATGTTAATTGATATAGTCACTGAATACTGAAGATTTATCTGTTATCCTAAGGAATGC
The DNA here is from genome assembly GCF_001039355.2 of Lingula anatina. The sequence continues at coordinate 263,735 of NW_019775625.1, read as the reverse complement.
ATGTATGGCAGTAAATAAAGGTTTTTTGTCAAACGCTTACAGTATTGATACGTTGACGAAAAAATACTTGTAACATTTACATATAGACTCGTGTGGAATCAAATCTTAATATACAACTTTGGTCAAAAAGGTTGTCCCACCTTCAATATCATGTGCTTTTATTTATAAATGATCACAACACAGGTGAATATTGTTATAAATAGTGACTTTCATTTCAGATACCATAACTAACATGATTAGTGGGACAGAAAAAACAAACTAGCCGTTAAGATATCGATATTTAATACCATTTATTCACATATATTACAACTGAATTATGAAACTGAAATAATTTTTGATAACTTTTTCCCTGCTTTTCGCCAATATTTAATATTACAATATCCTGAAACAGTTTCCTCGACTGATAGTACTTTGTTTTTTGCACAACACGTTGTTTCTTGACGAAGGCGCCATTTTTCTGTAACTTGGGCGTGGTGGATTAGATCCAGTGAAGTTGTTTCCGTGTAAAACTGGGGCGAGACCATTGACATCTAGCATAGAGATAGCGTCCTGAAACGTAAAAATTATAATGATTTTACAAAAATGATAAAACGTGAAACCGTGCTGGGCAGATGACTATCTGTTTACATGTGCTGTCTCAATACTCTTTTAAAAGTAATTTGTATCTGAGTTTTAATTGTCTGAAGTTTAATTAGTAAAGAATCTCTCTCTCTCTCTCTCTCTCTCTCTCATTCTCTCTCTCTCTCTCTCTCTCTCTCTCTCTCTCTCTGTGATTGTGTGTGCGTGTGTGTGATATTTTAAGCAACCCAAGCCCAATACTCACAAATACTAGTTTTCCGACCACTAATCCCACCAGAAGACCAGCAACAAAAGCTATCAGATTCGTGAGGGGTGTCCGCCATGGCTGCTTGTAGAGAGGCGAGTTGGGGCCCATTTTGCCCTCCTCTTTGTGTCTGGTGACAAGAACCGAAGTGTGGTAGGAGCTGTCCATCTTTGAGTAATCCCGTGCCTGTAAAAAGTGATCTTTATACACACTACAAGCCTGTAGCATTGAACGCAAATGCCTGTTTGAATCGGTAACTTTTACAGGCTCTTTATGGTATATGATTTCCTACACAAATAGGTATGATATTTGAAATACATATGTAATACATCTACTTTATATCTTTATCTTGTATGACACACATTTTATATACAAGTACATCGTGTTACTAAGTCAGTCTTATTCTACTTCCATAACTTCACTTTATATCCCTGGTGTCATTCTATGGTATTTTTCATATTAGACTATATACAATTGTTAGACCTTAGCGTCTTCGGAATTTTATACGACTATGTCTATAATAACTGATCCGGAGGGAGAATAGTAGATCCCACTTTTCCCTGTGTTCCCTTCAAAATAAAAAAAGACAAAGAAATAGATATATAGATTACTAAAATTGAAATAAAGACGTACAAAGTAACAAGCGACAAGAAAAATCAAGCAAATTTTTCATCCCCGTGTCTTACATAGTAACAAGTTTACCAGAAACTCCTCTCATCTTTAATATCCTTCGTTTTATTTGGCATCCGGACGCACACGAATATGCATATTCATGCATAAGATGCCAGCAGCACATGACACATACATAAAACCATACTACAGTACGTTAGTATACGGGCTGATTCTCAAGGCAATGAAACTGCAATGAATGTATTTTAACCACCGGTAGTGAGAGAACAACTGCAGGCAGAAGAGTTTTGTTTGATTCTGGTTGAAAATAATATGAGTTTGAAAGTAAACCCACTTGTCTGGGGACCATCTCAAAACTCCCATGGTTTCAGCTAAAAGTTTTTTTAAAGAAAAAATGGGAATTACCTGATTTAGTGCAAAGCAATGGCGGATTTAGGGGGTGTTAGGGGGTTTTGCCCCCCCCCCTGCGCCCCTTTAGATTTCTGACTCCTCTTCAAATTAGAATTTTGACTAGCTGAATCATATTTCTAAACCACCCTACTTAATGTAGCCGTTCGCCCTCTAAAAAAAAAAAAAAAAAAAAACCAAATCAAGAGAGGGGGGAGGGTCGGCTTCCCATACGCGGAGCCCCTTTAAAACTATATATTGTCACTTATCAGTATGGTTCGACTGTATCTTAAAAAAGCTATATTTTTTATGTAAAAGCTTACCTGCCCTTTCCCACAAGTGCCTCGATCTCGAGACGTCCTAATTCAGCCCTCTACCAGGTTCACAGATTGATTTTTCTCCAGATTTTGAAAATTTCACAGATACTGGTATGTCTCTGGCTAATTCATGAAACTGGACAAAAGTGCGGTCCTGGTGGAGGCTATTGTCATTCAAGGTAGGCTCTCAAAACTTCACAACTCCTACAGCTCTCTTACAGATATGTTATTTCATTTGATCTCTAGCTTCTATCTGACTCCTATCCTGTCCTTTCTTTACCTAGTCCTGGCCTATCCCATTATCTATATACAGTAAATGAAAGCCTAGCTACCAGCAATTCCTCTCTACTTTTTTATCACTTGTTTTAGCGGGACGAACACGCATACTAGTACAATGCTTGTATAGGCCAATAATATACTAACAGCACGTATCACATCTATAAAACCGTGACTTGCACAGCAGCACATTTTCATGTTAAAACATATACGGACTAGTTAAAAGGACAATAAAATGATATTGATAGCATTTTCGGCTACTGAGGGAACAATGGCAGCTAGGGAACAGTGTGTTGAAGTCAAGTTGCAAATAATACGGGTATTAATATAGGCCTATACATGCTGGTTTCAAAACGTCTGACCTCAAAATTTCTCACGGGTCCCTACATGTACCTTTATTTGCACTATTTTAATGAGTGAAACAATGACTGATAGGTATAAAATTGTGTGTAAGCTTCTTCGAGATTAAAACGATTTTGAATGGGTCCTATATATATTTGTTTATAGACACAAGCAAAGCAATCCCCAAATTTAATAATAATAATAATAATAATAATAATAATAATAATAATAATAATTGACTGTGTATATTTATTATTATTATTATTATTATTATTATTATTATTATTAATCGATGAATGACAGTTCTGTTTTCCTCTAATTTCATGATATAAAGCTCTCTATCATTGGGCGTGGCCAACTGACGTCGCATGTTGATCCTTGTTGTACATTTCAAGGGTTGATTTACACAAGAGGGAGACTTATAATCCTGACAGAGTTGTCATATAAGTTATAACCACGACACCAAAATCTGTGATTGTTTCAACCACAGTGACGTAAACTAGGTGACAGTTCGATCCACAGTCATCAATCCACAAATCGATTTATTCACCGCAAGCCATTCAACAGCGTGTCACGTCTCGCGCTGAGTCACGTTGCTGGATCTAAAAATAGCAACACGAGACAAACATCCGCATGCGCGATAATTACTTCCGTGTTGTCATTCACGCCGAGATCTTTAATCAAAAGTTGTCAACTTTTTGTCTAAGTGCGATGAAGTCTCTTTGAGAGTGAAAAGGAGTGGAAATACTGTTTCTCCCTCTCAATTAGGTCTTGTACAGAATCGGTATGTATATAACAATAGTTTGTCCCTTGGAACACTAAGATTTTCGTTGCACATTACTACATGTACATTTGTATCAACAGGTGACCCTGGCGTAGACATAATATTGCAGTGAACATGGCACCCCGCTAGCTGTACTAAGTAATAGAATAACAACTCATTTAGTTAATAGGTGTCTGTTAGCACCTTCCAGGCATAATTGTAGATCGATTCGGAGATAACGTACGTCCAGATATAAAGTAGGCAGAGCGGATACACGATTACGAGCTAAAGGGGGGAAGGCGAAAATGGCCATGCTACCCTTTTTTTAACCCCAAACCCCTGTGAAATCCACACATAGATAATTAAAGGCTCGAAAATTAATTTATATAAGCTGGCACTGCGGCTGGATTAATTGAGTTGCGTAGTTCACCTACATACTGAGTACACCTGGAGATCGAAGAACGTAATTCGTGCTGATCGACACACAAATAGTGAGTGAACCACTGCACAGGTAGTTAAATTCACGGTTGACTGAACCTGAGACTTGCACATACTGCAGGTGCTATACATGTTACCCCTCCATTTTACTTCTCCCTCCTGGCTCTGCTGTTGAAGTAGATGTGAATGAATCATGTGGGGAAGAACTGTTTGTGTGGAGGGGATATACGTACACAAGTATTTTTATCTTGAAAAATCAATTAATCTCACAGTTTTTTTAAACAGACTGTTGAGGCAGCTAGTATTGGGAAAAGTGAGGAGAAATAATGTGTTACTAGGTCTCTATAGTCTAATAGATGTAGGAGTTAACAGAAAGTTTAATTTGGCAAGAAGTTAATAAAATGTGTCAGAATCAGGGAATCTTCAGTTTTTTTAAATGTTTAATTTTAAAAACGTACAGATTGTAGCATGCATTTGTGTACCCTGAGTTTCATAGTACACTGGAAACTCCCCTTTGTTCGCATAGCACAGAGTCTGTATAGAAAGTACATTTATGTGGGTTAAAAGCCATTTTCCATACATATATGAGACAGAGAGTGTGTTGGGTATGGGAATGTTATGGTCACTACGGTGACAACTCAGGGTGACAGTTAACGGGTTATTAAGCTGTCAGTGGTTTGTGATAAGAAATGAATAATATGCTTAAGGGGGTCTTGCATCCCTGCATGTGTGTGTGTGTGTGTGTGTGTGTGTGTGTGTGTGTGTGTGTGTTAGAGAGAGAGAGAGAGAGAGAGAGACACATAAACTTGGCAACACTGGTTATCATAATAGGCCTATGGTCAGGATTGTTTGTAAGATGGCATATAGCTGCAGTACTAGTAGATGACTGTATAACTACTTGTAAAATGACGCGATCCTTTTCTTGGAAGAATTTGTGTACACTGATTTAAATAACAGTACCGGTACTGTCAGAACTCAATATTGGTGAATCATATGGCAGCTCTTTTGTGGCATTTAACCCAATTCTCAGTGTGATACATGTTGATGCATTTCATATGAAAGGGCGATTTTTTAGTTGCCCCCCTCCCCTGAAAATGAATAGGTTTATGGTTTTAAAAAATGATTAAAATAGCTATGAAGTTTAGGAGCATTGACTTAGCAGGCATACTTGCAGGATGGGGGTGGGGTGGGGAAGACTCATGAACCACTGTGCTCCACCCCCTCCCCAATATTGGGGGGGGGATAGGATTTTTTTTTCNGGGGGGGATAGGATTTTTTTTCAGTATTGAAAATGGAGGTGGGTGGAGGCAGCTCAAATATTTAAGGTACTTGGAAATGTTGGACTCTTTGGTATTACAAGAAGCAAGTGGCTCAATCACTCCCTCAAAATGGAGGACTTTCTTACATAATTTAGGGCACTTCACCACAATGTCTTTGTATGCAGGTAACAATATAGCTAGCTGTGAGTAACTGTGGACTGATTGGAGGCCAGATCAAAGATTGATCAGTATGTGGAATTCCACCACTCTGTATCAGATAATATTTATGAGTGTAAATAAAAGGTACTTAAGTGTTTCATTGCTATCTCTTCAGTCTGTTGTCAGCTTACTAGTAATGATAAATATCTAAGTATAAAACAATGTCTTGTATTGGCATAGTTAGGGACTTATGATAATGTTAGATATATTTCTTGGTAGATAGCCATGTTTATTGCCCACTGCTTACTGCTTGTTATATGATATATTGTATAATATGATACAAATTAAGCCAGTATGAGTACAGCAGGTTCTTACTATTAATTGGAATGAATTTTCAGCTATATTTTCTGTAATTATTTTTGTTAAGACATATTATGTAATTCCTGAGATTAGAAATAGTGAAATAAAATTATTGGAAATTTGGTGAAATTCTGAATAGGAACTTGGGATGGAATCAGAATTTTTTAAATAACTAAACAGTTTTAATAAATCTTCAGTTTGTAAAATGTTTGCAGGGGTAATGTTAAGAAATTTCACATCCGTATGCTTTTATACAGTGGTCAGATATTTAAGACATTCAATAATATTTTCCACGAACTCATCATTTTCATTTGAAGTTAGAGTAAGGTAGCTAATGATGAAGGTGCTGGTTAAAGCCAAGGAATATACATGTGTGAAATGTTTCGCTTTGTCTAGCTAGTACTAGTACTAATTTTGCCAAAATGAAACAGTGCCAGTAGTTGACTGCAGCTATTCTTTATTTTCAGGATCAGAAGTATTTTTAAAAATCCACATGTACATACATACAATTAGAACATGGTTCACACAGTATATAGAACACCAGTGTTGCAGAACAGATATAAACTCAGTATAGATATATTCTACAGATTAATCAATCTAATCAATCTATCAATCAATCTATCAATCTATCAATCTATTTTTTGAGATAGGAAAAATTTTTAATGAACTATAATATGATAAATGTCTATTCATGCATACATAAGGTTTTTTCTACTTAAATGCATGTTTAAAACAATTTTACATAGTTTTTATGTGTGTTATTTGTGTTTAATTCCAGGTCATTATAGTGGCAGTACAGTTAGAAAGACAAAGCCCCAGGAAGGCCTTATAATAATGAAGAGGACTGAATGGTACAGAACCACAAAATATTAACTAAATTAATATTTAATTGATGAGGTTTTGATAAATAATTAATAAATTATACCTGTAAGTCAATGGAGTAATGTGCTTGCAGACAATATGTTCTGTCAAAAAGGCGCTCAGTTCAATCATTTCAAGAATGCAGGAAGTCTGAATTTAAAAATGGAGTTTTTTTGCCATAGTGCAAACTTTAGGTATTACATAACTTTTTGATGTCAACAGAAAAGAAGATACATTGCTGTTTATAAAAAGTATTTTAAACTCAAGTGGAGTTAACAATTTAGGCATTTTTCCCCAACCTCTATCGAGCAGCATAATTTTGGGACAAATTAAGTCTGTGATGTAGGTTTCATTTTTGACTTGATGATTATTGAAGGAACAGCTAAAAAAGGAAAGAAGAAGTAAAGGCACTTGAATCAACCTACAAGTGAATAGACTCTTATGCATAATGGAGATAGACCAAGCTCTGCTGGATTCTCTACCTTTGCCGCAGAGACTGAAGCTCTGCAAGCAGCTCAGACACGAGCAAGTGAGAAGGTACAATGAACGACAGAAGGAAGAAGCCCAAAGAGGAGGAGTGCAGCGGAAGCGGAAGGAGAACAAAAAGGGGACCCAGGTTAACTTTCATGGCAGCGCCCGTCTGTGGGATGCCACAGCAAGATTTGATGACAGAGAGGGTAAGTGTTTGCTGATACATTTCAGGGTTAAAAGATAACAAGAAAGAGAAGAAGAAGAAAATGAATAGGAGATTTATTGCTTTCTTATAAATGTATCATTGATGTTGCCATTACTGTTAATTTTCTCACACAGAGACATGTTAGTTTTCAGAATTTTTTGAAACAACATTCTGAAGTTACTGTATTCCATAAAAATTATTTTTTGGAAGGAAAATATAAACCTGTGGTGTTCAGATTACTAGTAATTGAATAGCTACTGTCAGTATCTAGTTTGATGTATTTCACAGTTTATATAAATAGCTCCTTGATTAGCAACAACACTATGTTACATCACAGCCCAATTTGTAAAGATAATAGTATTCTTCAATTATCAGTTATGAAACTACTACAGGATGGTTTCCCGCCTAATTTGACAAATGCCAAAGGTGGCACGCTTCTTCACCAGGTGAGAATTTTTAATATTATAACTGCACCAGGAACATTTTTAGTCAAAATTTCATTGAGCTCTTTTTTCATGAACACATGTTTCACTGCACTAATTTCAAACTTGAATTATAGTTTGGACAGTCTAAATTGATGCTTTACCATTTTACACACACATACATACACACACACACATTCAATTGAATTGTAGTCTAACATATGGTTATCTCTTTGAATATGTAGCATTATATACAAACCTCACAAACATTTTCCTTATATTTTCTTAAATGAAAATACCAGTATGGCTTAGGAAGTTTTTACCTTAGTCTAATAAATATAATTTTTTACATATTTTGTTGGGAGGTATTTATTAGGTTACTAGTAATAGTTTTTTTTCTTATAATAAGCTGTCAGTGGTATTGATTTATAAAATTTTCTTCAATTTTTAAATTGTTTTAATAATTTTAAAGCATTTTTAACAAATACTAGTAATTGACCCACTCTTCTTTGCCTTAATATTCATTAACTTTTTGAGTTGATCTTTCATTCCAATAAATGGTTTAATAACTTTAAATTTAATTATTTAATTCTCTGTCTATCTCTTTATTTCCATTCATAATTTTACCAAATCTTTAGCAAACTCTCTTTTGTCTTTTCTTCTCTCTTTCCACTTGCCTCTAGAATTAGATATATGTAGAGCTTTGGGTAAGTATGTTTTCCTATGTTGTTTACTCAGGCAAAAAAGTGTGTGCTGGGGCATGTTTTTTTTTGAGTACTAATTGAATTAAGTGGTATTGTGTAGAAACCCCTCTGCTTGATTGAAGTTTAACTGTGCAGAGATGGCTTTCTGCTAAGGTGTTGATGCTCTAATATAAATGAATTGTCCTTTTGTATCAGTTGTTGTTCTGAGTGTCATTTAGAACTTCACCTAGTTCAAGGATAAAGAAATTATGTCCTGCCTTGTTTTTTGTACATGTATGTGTGAATTTCCCTATATATACATAACACATTTGTCCAGCATGGGTGTACATCATCAGTATTTATACATAATGCCTGAAGAAATATATATATATAAAGTTAAATACTAGATGTTAATGTTGTGATGTCACATAATATGCGTTTGCAGTAAGATAATGTTATTTCTATAATTTTAACCCCAAACTAACAATCAGTTTGTACAATCAAATCATAATTATCATGTAATACTATTTCCATAATGTAAAACTTCAATTTTCTCATTTCAATGTTATGATGAATGACTTGTAACAGGATGTTATGTTTCCATAGGCAAAGTAATTAAATTTGTGTGTTATATACCTTTACATTACGTTGTCACTGTGTTAAGACCTTGCATGAAAATGCATCAGGGAAGTTATATGTACCTCAAACTATGTGTTGAATGTTTATGAATGCTGTTAAGAAATCACAACCAAATATGAACAGCTATGCTGTGGCTGCATGAAAGTGTATTCACAAGTATGGGCTTATCACACATATGGTGGATGCATGTACACATGAAAGCATGCACATACACAAGAACTCACTCATGCATGCACACACTCACACACACACACACACAGGTGAGATAATTGTATACTATATAGGATAGTCATGTATTGCATGGGTATATTTCAGTAATGTTAGTAATAAGGAGGTGGTATGTAAAAAAATATTGGACATTTTTTTTTCACAGTCTTACAGGGACACAATAAAAAAGTCTCTTTTGAGCATTTCCTTTGCACATATTTCTCCTTTTATGCAACATTTGAACAGAATTTTCAGGTTGACTTTTGTTACCCTGAAATCCATTCTTTACATTTAATGCTGTAGAGGTTTTGAACAAAAATGAGCGAACGTTGTAAAAAAATTTACAAAGATGGATCAAAACATGACTTGTTTGTAAATGCTTTGTAATACTGAAATAAATAAGTTTGCAACTTGATGTTTCATAGAGGCATGAGAAAAGTATGAATTTTGGTACTCACTATTCCAGAAATTTTCCCAAATATTTCATCCTTTAACATCCTTATACCATCATTTCCATTAAATTTTAAATGCATTATTGAATGAAAACTTCTCATATGAAAATAAAAATTTAATAAAACTTGTATTACCTGAAAAGTAAAAAAAAAAAAAAAAAAAAAAACTACTTAAAAGTACAAAGAAAGTATCAACAATACCTACAATAATATAATTTCCTTTCAAAATATCTCTTTAAGTGTGCTCAAGATGACAATGTATCAGTGGCTGAAGTTTTAATCGCACGAGGAGCGAGTGTGAATGCACGAGATGTGGACCTGTGGACGCCACTTCACATAGCTGCCGCTTGCGACAACCCAGATATGGTGCAGCTGCTGCTACAGGTGACACGTCAAGGGTTGACTTAAATTACCACTACTTATTAAAATTAATATTTTAAAATAATTTTTGTATATGATTTGCCTCAGAGAAACAGATTAAGTCATGAAATGAAAAGCTTGTTAACTATTTACATTATTTAATTGACAGTGTACATTTGTTCATGTAAGTGTCATAACACAATTATTGCTACATTGTGACAGAGGAAAATGCAGCATTATTGCAAAGTATAATTGTAAGGTCTTGGTCTGTTGGTAAAAATCTGCAAAAATCAATGAATATTATTATTATTATTATTATTATTATTATTATTTATTTTATTTATTTATTTATTTATTTATTGTGTAAGTAAGGTATACTATCCTCTTTAATATTGTTACAGAGTGGAGCAGATGCTGCAGTACTTGATATAGATGGGAATTTCCCATCAGACCACGCTCCAGAGAGCAGTGAGGCAGCGTTAATGCTCGCGAGGCATCTTGACAGACTCGGTAATCATAAAGACTGCATTGTACATTGTACAAGCTGAGTTGGTCTAACACTGTGGGAGATCTCGATAAAAAGTGCAATCAGTGGAAACAGTTGAATTGTCTGGAAACACACTTTCTCGGGCAGTTGGAGGGTACTTCATAATTGTGGGCTTATTAAGCCGATTCTATTGATTGCACTTTAGCGTGAACCCCCCCTCCCCTCTTAGAGTTGGACCGACCCAACTCTTTAATTCACACTGGACAGCATGCATAACTGGACAAGTCTACTTTGAGAGGTATATAAACATGTTAGAGAGTATTTCAAAATTTCAGCTCTGAGATTTATATATTAGAACATGTTAAGGTAAGCAAAGGATATGCAGAATTTGCATCAAATTGTCATTTTCTGATGTAGGTATTGACAGCAACAAATTGAAAGAAATACGTCTCCAAGCTCCCAGGAGGATGGCATCTGATGTGAAGGAACTTTTGGCTCAAGGTCAAGGTCAAGTGGGTCTTGCCAGCAATAATGGTGTGACTCTGGTAGGTTCCTGATAACATTGCCAGTCTTTGTGCTTGCATGATGTGAATGATAATGAGAATGACGTGCATTTGTATTACTAATTTATTGACACTTAAAAATATAGGAATGAGTAACTGTTATTTTGGCTATATATAGTATTTGACATTATGACAAGGATGAAAAGCAAAAAAAAACATTCAACTTGATTTTGCAATGAAATTAAGCATGGTATGCAAATGTATGTGACATCTTTTGAATTGTTTCATATGGTAGAAGTTGATAAATAAATATGAAATTGCAAGTTTTGACACCTGTCCTAATCTCTTCAAGACTTCACATCAAAAATCTGTTTTCCAGCTACATATAGCAAGTGCCAATGGGTACAGAGAGGTGGTCAAGCTACTGCTGGACAGTACAGTGGACGTTAATGCCCAGGACAGTGACGGATGGACAGCCCTACATGTGGCTGCCAAGTACTGCCAGGTAATCTGTCTTTCTCTCTCTTCTTCTTTGTCTGTGCACAGCCCCCTCTATTTTCCTTCCTCTCCCATATAGCCTCTCTCCCTCTGTCTCTCTCTCTTCTCTCTCTTTCTCTCTCTCTCTCTCTCTCTATCTCTTCTGCCTACTCCCTACAATCCTTCTTTATCTCCATTCTTCTTTTTCTCTCACTCTTCCTTCCTTCCCATTCCAGCAGCATCTTTCTCTCTCTGAGCAAAATATTAAGCCTGCTGCAAATTTGCAGCAAGTTAGCAGCAATAAAATTTTTCTTGCAAACTGCTGCAAACTTGCTGCTGCAAACTTTTCATTTTGTTAAGAGATAGCATATACAGTACAAGTAATGCTTTGGATATGTTTTGACACCCTCTTTTGCAGATAAAGATAGTAGGCATGCTGCTGAAAAAGAAAGCAAACCCACATCTTGTGAATAATGAAGACCAGAAGCCATCAGATATTGGAGGGACCGAAAAGATAGTGGACATGTTGAAGAAAGCAGAACAGGATTCTGGGGCAAAGATGGAGGTTGAAATCCAAAATGGAGGAGAGGATGGTGACTCTGAGATTACGTTTTTAAGAGTGAATAGTAGAACCATGTAAGTATTTCACATATCATGGTCATTTCAGGGAGTACATACTGCATAGTTTTTAACCTTAGACCTTCAACCTACTTTACTTAATCAATTTGAAATTTATCTTTTTCTAAAACTGATCACAGTGTTTTGTTTTCTGACGCTAAGTTTTAAGAAATTTTATTTTGATAGTTTTTAGTGTAACTAAATATATAAAGAAATATGTGTGTGGTTGGTAATTATTGTTTCATATTGTTCAATTTTATGGTGGACTATCCTTGTGTTTTCCTCATTTGATTTTGAAACTGAGATTTTTCACCCTTCAGAACTCTCTAACGTGTCTGTTCTTTAGAACTCTCATACATGCCCCATTTTTTCAGGACTGTTATATATGTCATAATATTTAGGGATTCCCAGAAATATCACACTTAATGGGGACTCTCATACAAAACCCTCTATCTCAGCCCAGGAATCTCATACATATCCCACTTAACAGGACTCTCAAAAATGTCCCAGTTTTACAGGACTCTCATACATGCCCACTTTTTCAGGACTGTCATGCATGTCCCACTTTTTCAGGACTCTCAGAAATGTCCCATTTTTTCAGGACTCTCATACCTGCCCCTCTATTTCAGGACCCCCAGACATGTGCCCCTGTCCAAGCAGGAGGAGCTTCAAGAGGGCCAGAGGAGGGTGGCAAAGTCCCCAGCTCCTGGACAAGATGAGGATGAGGATGAGGAAGAAGATGTCTATGAGAACCTCAACTTAGCTAGGATACAGGAGGAACTGATCGATGAAAAGGTATGTGTACAGTGGTCACAGCATTTGTAATGAGAAAGCTTTTAAAACAGTTGGATTATTTTAGATTTTATGGTAGTACAACACCTGTTGATTTGTCCCTGTCCAGGTACGCCTTCCAACAGTGTCCAGCACAGATGACCTGGCCAGCTTACCTGAGGTCACAGAGAGGTCAATCCTGACACACCTGCAGGACAGGTACAGGGGGAACCAGATTTATGTAAGTTAGGACGAAGTTTTTTGGGTGGATTTGGCGGGGGTAGGTGGGGGAGAGGCTGTGATGAATATAATTGTGATACACGTTCAGTTTTGTTAGAGTGGGATATGGTAGTAGGGATGTAGCTAGGGAGATTACTCCCTGGCTAAGGGAGTGAAAAAGGCAAAAAAAAAAAAATATATATATATATTGTGACACGCTGGAAATCACATACACGCACATTGACACACACACAAACATTAAATGTGCGCACACACACACATGCACACACATAAAGACACACAGATAATTTGTAAGTAGACGAAAGGAAAAAGGTAGTGGAAAAAGGAGTGGGTAAGAAGAGGGTGGAGGGGACAAAATGTGATGAATACATTATATACATGAAAGTGAATGATTGTTATATAGTGGTCATAGAGAACGCTAGTGATAAGCTTGATCAGATTATTTCTTTCTTTCCAGACCTATGTTGGTGACATTCTCATTGCGCTGAATCCTTTCAAGGAGCTGCCATATTTTACCAGATGGGTATGTATGGATGAAACCGCTGGAGCAGGCAGACACAGTTCATACTGTCATGTCAGATGCAAAATGATAACCAAACATTAGATCTCTTAGGCTATATCTCTTTATTTAGCCAATTCACGTTTCAGATATACAGGCAGAAATTAGTGTTGGTGTCAGATCTTTAAAAAAGTGAAGTCCTTTATTAGAGGGGGGTTAAAGAATAGGAGTGTTGTTATAGGAGATAAATAGAGTTATATACATATATATATATTCTTATATGATGCATTAGTGTCTTATATCAGTGTCCATGTTTCAAACCTGATAGCTTTTCATTTTCCATCTTCAAATGAAAAACAAAATTTGATTACTAGTAAATTATTGAATAGGAATGCACAGTTGTTATTTTGCAAATGTTCAAAACAGAAATGGTAATGAATTATTTTGAGTTGTCAAAATTAACAAATTTGCTTAAAATTGTCAAAACTAATAGTTGTAAGGTTACTGTAAGTAAATAAATGTTATTGATGCTATTCCCAGGTGTCCAAGCAGTACCACAAGGGGTCCGACCAGACCCCCCATGACCAGACCCCCCTGTCCCCCCATGTGTTTGCAGTGGCAGACAAGGCATACAAGGCTCTCCTGAGGGAGAACTCCTCCCAGTGCTGTATTATCAGTGGAGAGTCGGGGGCCGGGAAAACAGAAACGTGTAAATTCCTCATACAACACTTGTTGAATGTTGCTGAAAGTGATGAGAGGGATCTTAACTATAAGATACAGCAGGTAATTTTAGGCTTATGATGAATTCTTTGTCTCTGTTTATTTAAATGTTTGGGAAAATATTTCATGTTTGATACTAAATAAAAGAAAGAGAAAAGGAAATGATTGATAAATTCCCCTCAATTCTTTGATGTACCTACCTACTTTGATGTACCTAAATTTGTTTTTAAGGTAGTTACTTTTCTTGATGTTTTATCAAAAATTATCCATTGAGTTTGATGTCATTTCCACATTCCCAGGTGAATCCTCTGTTGGAGTCCTTTGGCAATGCTCAGACTGTGATGAACGACAACTCAAGCAGATTCGGGAAGTTCCTTGAGCTGAAATTCTCCTATGATGGCATAGTCCAAGGAGGTAAGGCACTGTAAGATCCCATTCAGAGCAGATGATCCAAGGACAAGCTGATTCATGGACTAAATATGGGCAATGCCATTTAAAAGCAAAAAGCTGTCTAATATCCTTGATGGATCAACGAAGATAATTTGGTGTTTGTCAGAAAATATCTCTGGATCCGCACCTCGTAATTTAATTTTTAAAATTGTGTCATAAAATTTCAGCCAAAATCACAGAGTACCTGCTGGAAAAGTCCAGGGTGGTTTCTCAGGGAGTGAAGGAAAGGAATTTTCACATTTTCTACCTAATGTTTGCTGGCCTGTCTCCTGATGAATACAGGAAATATGGACTGGAGTCCCCACACAGACACAGGTAAAAAGGACCAGTTTTATTTTACAAATATAAAAAAATCTCTTGTTTGCTGGTCTGTTGCCAGATGACAAGTAAGGAACATGCCCTCCCTGATCTCTGACCGAAGATATAGCCATCACAAAGTTATACTTTGGCACAGCTAACACAGAGTTAAATCATTACTTATTTAAACAAGTATATTTCTGATTGGTTGTAGGCTACCTCTACTTGTGAACCATTGTTACATTAGCAATTTTGTCATCAAATGGTGCAGTTTTCAGTTGTGTTCTAAAATTGTAATATTTTTATCTCACACTTGGTGTTTTTTCTGTCAAAGTCCAAATTGTTCAGATTTTTCTCGCGTTATCTAGTAAATATTGGCTATAAGATGGTTTAAGAATTTGGCATTATATACAGTATCAGTTGCCATATTATTTTGTAGAATGTACTTACTTAGAGGCTTGTGGAAGCATTGCTCTACCTTTTTATTGTTCATTACTGAAAATTATTTACTTTCAAATGGGTTGAAGAATGTGAGTAATGTTTTCTATTTTACAAATATGTCACTGATTTTGTGAACAATTTTTAGCAGAGCTTATTAGATAATTTTTATGTACAGACACAGATGTGTCTGTACATATAGCCGTCATCTGCGTCTGTCGTCGCCGTCGTTGCCGTCGTCGCCGTCGTCGCCGTCGCCGTGCACTTTTACCGATAACACGATAAGTGGAAAACTGTTTTTTCTTTTTATGTACAGACACAGATGTGTCTGTACATATAGCCATCATCTGCGTCTGTCTTCGTCGCCGTCGTCGCCGTCGCCGTCGCCGTGCACTTTTTACCGATAACACGATAAG
>NW_019775625.1:226435-239147 GCF_001039355.2 Lingula anatina | reverse complement strand
TATATATAATAAAAGAAAAAGAAGAACAGCAACTTTCTTGCCCCGACCGGTTTCTTTCTTTCTATAAGAAAATAACTATATATATTAATCTAAACCTTGGAAATTTTAACTTAAAGGCCACACATATATACCCTACATATATTCAGCCATCAAACGTCCTACTGCTAAACACACCCAGGCTAAAAGGGTGTACCATGCTTAGGTGCAAAACATGCTTAGGAGCTAAATGCGTTGAAAAATTCAGACAAAGCAGGCACTTGAATATTTTTACAGTGTACATTATAATTGTGTACATGTGTTTTGTACCAAAAAAAAAAAAAAAAAAAAAAACATTTCAGGTCATTTTAATGTCTTTTCATGCAAGAATGTTGTCTAACAACTGAGGTTGATACAATGTTGTTATCTGACGTTGATCCAACTTTCAAATCCAATGTTTATCCAACATCTTATCAATGTTATGGTTCAACCTTATTTCAACGTTAAAACAACATAATTTACCCTCTTGGATGCTGGCAATATGTGACCTTTAAATTGACCTTTGACCTAATTTGCACCATGAAGTGAACTTTCTACAATGTTTCTGTTCCTTATATCTCCAAAACAGGGAGAGACTTGCCCATAGTTACTATTGAACTTGAATAGGAAGTCATATACTGGCAATCTAAATGTGACCTTTAAATTGACCTTGGACCTACTTTTCACCATGAACTGAATTTTGATACTTTTCTGTCCAATATATCTCCAAAACTAGCAAAGATATGCCCATAGTTACTATTGAACTTTAATAAGAAGTCATATGCTGGCAATCTGTGATCTTGAAATTGACCTTTGACCTACTTTTGGCCATGAACAGCACTTCACAAATTTGGATTTAATCTTAAACTTTTCCCCATGATTTTGTTTTAAATGATAATTTTCATTCTACTAGTCCTGTGAAAGGCAGCAATTTTTATGTACAAGTAACTTGGTTTCTATTGGTTCTTCTTCCCACTTATGGCTTATAAAGGCAAGCTTTGATCTTACGTAGTGAAGGGTGGATTCTAGAAACAATGCTTATCTGCACAGTAGATGGTTTTGAAAATGAACCAACTACTATTCCAATGATGCACATTTGACCGTTCGACAATTTCTGATACACTACAGATCCAGAGTCCCCTGGCTCAGAAAATGGGTTATCATCTGTGCTTGAAACACGTATCATATTTTTGAGGACTTTACTACGACCAGATGTCTCATCCATGATGGTAGCACATCTACAAAAACCATTCTCGGAGCAGAGTTTCCCCTTTGTCAACCCAGTGGCTGGCCCATATTTGTACACATAGATAGGTTCATCTGGGAGCTCATATATATCTTTAGTAATCACATCACTGAATGATGTTTCCTGTGATTGTAATGGAAACAAGTGGGCTTCAGCATTTCTATATAATTGCACAAGTGCAATGTCTACACCACATTTAATCTCCTTACCATTCCCTCTGTCATAGTCCACATTATCTACATGACATTTGCTAACATCTCCACATATTTTCAGAGTCTCGTTGTTTCTGACATATACAGGTGTGCCAGTAGCTGTTTCAGGAGTTCTGTCATAAGGGCAAACTACATGGGCACATGTAACAAATGCCTGTGGCCTGGTTGATGTATGATCACCCTTATCATTCTCTACAAAAATACCAAGACTACCATGCCCAGCACATTCTACATCACAACCAATATACAAATAAGCTTTATCTGTGTTTCCTACACTGTCAGCATTAAGTGAAAATGTTCCTTCCCTAACTTCAACTGGATACTCCCCAAGTTTTTTTGGCAAGCCTAAAATATTTGTCATGTCACTGCAGTATATTGCAATACAAGGTTTGTTCTTTCCATCTTCATCTGCTTGTTCTCTTGAAATAGATATATCTATACATGAAATGTTGGGAAATTTTTCAAATAGCTCATCACAATCCTTTTCAATAATAGCTCCCATTTTCTCCCTTTCATCACGGGGAATACACTCTCTTGTCATAATATCTAAGTCTTCTTTCTCCATGGCTCCTTTAGCTATGAAGAATGAACCAGAAATAAAACAGATCAAGATTATATATACATTTAGTTACAGTTTTCTGCATTAAAATACAATGATCATAATTTGTTTTATTGTTTCAAAGTATTTGCATTAAAATATGATAATCATAATTAGTTTTATTGATACTTTGAAACACTTTGAAATATCTAGAAGACATTGAAGACCACATGTACCTTTGGGCATTAGCAGCTCTTCTTCAGGTTGTTGTGGTGTAATTGAAGCACTTGCAAGTGGTGCATGTGACATGCTGGGCCCTGCAAGTCTGAAAATATAATACCATTTCTTTTAAATAAATACTCAGAAACAATTTTGATATGTGTATAATAGTTTATAAAGGAAGTGACATGAAAAAAACAACAACTACATTTGAGCCATCACTGTTATGGTCCTTTACATATTTAAACTCGGTACATTTAGGATATTCCTGTAATTTTTTTACCTTACATGTAAATTATTTACCGTTCAGATGTCTTGTCTAGTTTCATTCCAGCTAATCTGAAAACAGGAATGAAATTTCTTTTAAATAGCTGTATGAGAAAAAAAAATTAAGAAAACAATTTATTGACACTTGACACATGAGTCTAATTCTTAAAATTTTAGATATTGTCCGCAAATAATTTTATCAATTTTGATCTGAAATCAACCGTTAGTAATGGAATTTTATTTGAATAAGGCCTTATGGGCAGTTGTGATATATCTGTTAAAGTATATATTAAAAAAGCAGTCTTTAAAATATCTTAAAAGTTCAACAAAATATTTGAAAAACTTAGTGTCAGCATCAGCATTAACATTTTGTGTATTATATGCAGATCAGTTACCCTGAAGTTGAAAACTCCTGTTCCCATGGTGGTTCCTTAAATATATGTCTGATAATTAGCATCATCCTTAGCATTTTGTATATTAAATATAATTCAGTTACCATTGAGGTTCTACTGGAGGTTGTAGATGTACTACAACATGTCAAATCTTTAAAATTAAACAACTCATTAAACATTTTTGCAGCATCAATCTTAATATTTTGTATACGGTAATATGCCAAACAATTCGACCAAGATTAATTAATTAATTTCATGGAAATGTCAGTTTGGTCGAATTGATTAAAATACAGCAAATGGAAACCTATGATATCGTCGGATTGTTAGGGGCATCTGCCGAAACGTCCATCTTTACGGAAGTATTGCATTTTACCGGAAGTGTTACGCAAGATAAGCCGCAATTTTCGCCTAACATGTGTTTCAGGCATGTTTTATCCTCCTGAAATCTTATTTTGCTGTGTACAATATGTGCTAACATTACTTAACATTAAAAAAGACGACAATTATAATTTTAAATTATATATTTCCCTCACCTACGATCACTTTCATGATGCGCTTCACAAGTGGGACGAGTATTTCCCCGGAGACAGGTGTTGTAAACAAAAGCCGGTTACTTATATTTGAAACCGGTAGCTTTAGTGGACTTAAACTAGTTATGTGATCTACGTACGCCCTATTTGAATTTTAATATGACAACTGAAATCAACCGAATTGAAATTTTTTACCAGTCTGATATCAGTTGTTTTCAACCCGCAAGGCTTGCTCAGCGTCGAGGCGTAGACGTACGTACTTCCGAAGAAAATTCAATCACCCGTATCAAAGAATACCAACTGGTACTCAAACGGAAATCAGTGAAACTTCAAATTACTAAGTATTTTATTTAAAAAGCATGTCATATAAAAACATATTGAGAAAAGGCAAAATACGGAGCGTACCTGTGCCGATAGACATACAGTATTTTGCTGGCATTCTTCCGATTTTCTTACTTATATACTCTCGCTGTGCACAAACCACGGTGCATTTTGAAAACCCCACAACCCGAACGTAAAAAAAGCATTTACTTGCCATAATTTTCACAAAACAGGTGCATTTATAATTTGACGTGAGAATTGAGTACATGCAGAAACGAGAGACTGGTTTTATCTGGTCTGCTCCAGCATAGCGCAAACCACATGTTAATGAAGACGGTCCCATTTTGGGGGAGGGGGTCACAGGAATGGAGTTCGTCGTGGATTACGCTAAATATTATCAACATTTCATGCATCTGGGGAAATAGAAAGTGACTCACAGGTAACGTAAATACCCAGTGGAACTCTTTATGAAGCTCCCATGGAGTTAAGGAAGACGTCATTTTTATTGTTGACAAGTCAGTTATCCATGTAGGTGAACAGCGACACGTGTTCGTCAGATTTTGACAGCGCGTGGAATTTGGCGCCAAGAAGTCTGGGCAGNCCATGATTTTGACATATGGACTAATTGTTTGAGCCCAGAAAAATTAATTTTATAAAATAATTTTTGTGGTCGGATTGACTGGGCCCGTCGAAATGCTTGGCACATTACCGTATTACATAAAAATTAGTTACCGTTGAGGCAACCCCTCCCATTCCTGGGGTGGTTCCATAAATTTTGGTCTGAAAAAAAAAGAAGGAATGAACCCTCATCCAATTACACTTTGCAACAGCATCAACTTTAACATTTTGTGTATGATATGCAGATCAGTTACCCTGAAGTTGAAAACTCCTGTTCCCATGGTGGTTCCTTACACATTGGTCTGAGAATTAGCATCATCTTTAGCATTTTGTTTATTAAATATAAATCAGTTACCATTGAGGTTCTACTGGAGGCTCTAATGTTCTACAACATGTCAAATATTTAAAATTAAACAATTGATTAATTTTTTTTGTAGTGTCAACCTTAACATTTTGTATATTACATATAAATTGATAAATATAAAATAAATTACCGTTGAGTCAACCCCTCCATTTCCTGGGATGGTTCCATAAATTTTGGTCTGAAAAAAAAAAGGAATGAACCCTCATCCAATTACACTTTGCATCAGCATCAACTTTAACATTTTGTGTATTATATGCAGATCAGTTACCCTAAAGTTGAAAACTACTGTTCCCATAGTGCTTCCTTAAATATTGGTCTGAGAATTAGCATCAACTTAAGCATTTTGTATATTAAAGATCAGTTATTGTTGAGGTTCTACTGGAGGCTCTAATGTTCTACAACATATCAAAACTTAAATATTAAATAATTCACATTTGAATTAAATTTAAATTAATTAAAACTCTTGCAGTATCTGCCATAACACTTTGTACATTACATATAAATTAGTTACCGTTGAGGCAACCCCTCCCATTGCCTGGATGGTTCCATAAATTTTGAACTGATAAAGAAATGAACCCTAAGCCATTTAAGAAGGAAAAATTTTTGTCAAGAACACTGTGTTGAAAATTATGTTAAAATTATCCACTAGTTTGAGTTTTCCTGTGTGAGTATTTAAACAACCATATCATGGTCTTGAAGCTTTAGTTGATGATGGATACAGTTACATTGTTACTTGCAAATAATTTACTATGGGCGGCCAAAAATCCAAGACGTCGATTCAGTCATGTTTCATTGATTCACTGCCTTTTCTGTCATTTCAGTTTCAAAAGCATGATTGACTGAATCAATGTCATGGATTTTTGCCCTTTTGGCTGCCTATAATTTACCTTCTGTCCAATGAACTTGACAATTTCGATCCTTCCCTGCTGCTGCTGCTGCTTCCATCTATAAAAACAATAGATGCTATTATGCCCAGGAAAGTTTATATGGCTATTTCTGGGCTTATGAAATAAGATTTTGCATCCTCTTCATGAGGATTTCTGCTGGTTACGGCTTGATCAGATGAGTGATGAACTGGTTAGAAAAGGCAGCTGTTAGTTTAAATTATCTACACAATACCAAGTAATAGCAATGATATTCTAGATATAATAGAGGACCATTACAGTTTGAAAACTATGATCTGTTTAAAGTGTAGTAGATAAAAAAAATATATATATATATATATATATGTGTCATTTACCATCTACTCGTTTGTATTGTTTTCCCTCCTCCAGTTCCTTCAAGGTTTCAAAGTAGTGGTCTATGGCTTCTTTCCCTCTCAGATCCTTCATTGGTGATGGCACAAGAGGATTACCTTGCACTCTGAGATGTTCTAAATGTTTACAATCCAAAAGCTGATGAGGAAGATGAGTGATCTTGTTATATGAAATGTCCAGGAACCATAGTGATTGAATTTTGTATACTTCAGCTGGGATCTCTTTGAAGTGGTTTTCACTAAGGTCCAGATATGTGAGTTTGGTCATTTTCATGACATCAGGATGAACACTGGAGATTTTGTTTTTATTCATTTCTAGTGTCTCAAGCTTTGGAATGTGGCATACTTCAACTGGGATTTCTGTGAAGTGGTTTTCACTAAGGTCCAGATATGTGAGTTTGGTCATTTTCATGACATTAGGATGAACACTGGAGATTTTGTTTTTATTCATTTCTAGTATCTCAAGCTCTGGAATGTTGCATACTTCAACTGGGATTTCTGTGAAGTGGTTTTCACTAAGGTTCAGATTTGTAAGTTTGGTCATTTTCTTGACATCAGGGTGAACACGGGAGATTTTGTTTTTATTCATTTTCAGTGTCTCAAGCTCAGGAATGCGGCATACTTCAGCTGGAAAATCTTTGAACTGGTTTGAACTGAGGTACAAGGACTTAAGATTTGTCAACTTGATGACATCTGGGTGAAGAATAGCAAGTTTATTGTAGCTCATATCCAGTGATTCTAATTCTCTCAAAGAACAAATTTGAGCTGGAAATACTGTGAAGTTGTTTTGCCAAAGGTAAAGCTTCCTCGAATGTTTTAGCTGTGAGATGGAGTCAGGGAGATGTGTAAGGCAATTCTGTGATAAATATAAAAGCTGTAAATTACCGAAGCTACTAATGCTTGATGGTAGACTGGTCATCTGTCTCGATTGCAGCCACAGTTTTGTCAATTTGCCCATTTTCCATGATGGATCAATTTTTTCACCTTTTTCCAATTTTTGAAAAATAAGAAGTTCAAGATTTCTTTCCTTTTCTTTATAAGCCATTGTTCCAGTTTTCTATATCTTCATGAAGTTATGGTTCTTTATCATATATTTTCACAAATTTGAATTATGAAGGCATTGTTCCAGTGACTTCACTGAAGGCATCTTCTCTGTGTTGAGTCTTGTTCCACCATTTTATTTTCTTAGCTCTCTTGTATAAAAACTATTGATGTAGTTTTTAGGGGGGCAGAGCATAGGCTCCTGGGAAAGTCTGGTCTGTAATTAATTGTAAGAAGAAGATTACTATAGTACTAAAGATATTGTAATTACTGCGTCAGCAACATTCATAAAGATAATATGATTATGTACATGTATAACATAGTTGATTGTTACCCTCTACCAGGGCGACATCGATTTTCCACAGCCATTTTGGCCTGATATCAGACCAAAATGACTGTCTATTTATCTAGAGACATATCTATGAATATCTGTGGAAAATTGATGTCGCCCTGGTAGAGGTTAGTTGATTGTTTTGTTTAGGTAAATGCCATGTGTAGTTAAAGTTTTATATACAAGTTCTAAATCTCTAAGATTGCATGGAAATTGAGAGGGATCCATACGATCACTTTTCAATTGACAAACCACTTTTCTCTTAACCTAACTTCAAGGTCAAATGAGAGAAGTGACATACACATGCAAAACATGGTGAATTTATACTGTAACAGTTGTAGATAAGACTGTAATTCTACTAAATATATCCATGGATAAATTATGTCTGCATTTATTCATTGCAGCTGTTATGAAGAATGACCATTTCTTTCGTGTGTAAATGTTGAATAATAAAATTGTGAGTGTTTTGAAAAAAAAAAAAATTTATTCAAAATACTGTTTACAGGAGCGATCCAGAGATATTTTCTGAGAGTCTTCCAAATTATCATTGTTGATCCATCCTCCATAATTGACCACCTTCCGACAGAAAAAATTAGATACCCGTCGATATGAACTTGAAAATCTGACCATTTTCTGGAAGACCCTGGTTTAAGAGCTATAGAATATAGAGTCTGACTAGTTATAAAATTGAAAGTTTCCTACCTGTCTTTGGTTTTCTGAAATGATTCAGCAGCAAAATCAGTGTTACAATATTACGTGATCATATTTTATGCAGCACACTTCACGAGAATATTGTAAAAATAAAGATTGCGCAATTGGTATCACATTGGACTTTGGTATTACCAGTACCTCGTGATGCATGTTGGGGCTATTGATTGTTAAACAGAGAGGTCGCTTAATCTCGATCCAGACTTAAGGGTGGTTCTTCTTTTTCAGTGAATGGGTCATAAATGGTAACAAAAATAACATTAATAATAACAAAGCCCAGGTTCCTTATTTTAAACAATTAAAAAGCTTGAAAATGGTTTATTTCACTTTTTGATTTGATTACATTGGACAAGATGGAGAGTAGGTAACAATTTTGATGTCATAATTTAAGGACACCTGATAAGATATCTTGACACTCGGTATTTGCTGAATCATGATTGAAGTGCATGCATTGGGCTTACATTGTTGACGTAACCAGTGAAATCTATCTTTCTTGTTACAAAATACAGCCATGCATATTTTAAAAGAGTTTATGACTTCATACTACTATATGTGAAAAGCTACAAAATTTCTTGTCATTTCTATATTACATTAAAAGTGTTAACTGTGGGATTATTCTGCCAAGTGAAGTTCTATGCTATTTCCAATTAATGGCTATCATTAAGTACACAGGTTGCCCATTACTAAAAAAAAGATAAAAATAATAATGAAAAACAAAAAAAAATTATTTACACTATACTATGCAAAAGAAAATTTATCTATACCTATACAATATTTAGAAAGCATTGAGATAAAATAAGCTTACCCAAAAGACAGGCAGGCATATCAGTATTTGAATAAACGATTGTATATGATACTACAATGCCTGTGTGGATGCCTGAAAATATCAATATTATATATGTATTCTGAATAATATTTTATTTCAGATCCATAGAAATTTAAATCAAATTAATATTCACGACATCCAGACATGTTGCTTTCATTATTCATGATCTACATCATATTTACAAGTCATCTGCAAGTCTTATTAGGGCTAGCAGAATACAGTGTCAGTATCCAAGTCTTCTACTCTCCCCAATATCTGATCATAAAAGTCAGTAGAGGCGGATGGACACAATGAACATCATTTGTATTCTCAGCTTTGTTTTAGCTGATTTTAGTTCATCATGTAGATTAGCCAGTTTCCATTTCTTCTTCTTTTTCCTTCTGCGGCGCTTCTTCCATCTGCATTGCTTCTTCCATCCGCGGTGGCTTGTAAATGCAAGCATTTATTTTTTGTAGTGAAGGATGGATTCTGGAAACAGTGCTGCACTGCACTGTATCTGATGGCGCATCGAGTGCACCAACTAATATTCCAATTATATGTATTTTTCCATTTTCTAATGCAAACACAGCAGACCCAGAGTCCCCTGGTCGACAAAATGCCTTATCGTTTGCAATAGGATTGCTTAAAACAGATATCATATTTTGAAATGTCTTGTCTTTGATTTTTGAGTCCTTACCAAAATCAACCCATGAAACGGCACACCCCTTTGTCAACCCAGTGGTTTGCCCATATTTGTACACATAGACAGGGTCAGGTAGATCACATATATCTTTAGTACCCAAGTCACTGAATTGTGTTTCCTGTGATTGTATTGGAAACAGGTTGCCTTGAGCATTTTTATGCAGCTGAACTAGTGCAATATCTACACCACATGGAATCACCTCACCATCTCCACTGGCATAATCAAAATTACCAGTGTAACTTTTACTAACAACCCCACATTTTTTCAAATTTTGGTTGTTTTCAACAAAGACAGGGGTGCCAATTGCTGCTTCAGAATTTTCATTACCAGGACATACTACATGGGAACATGTAACAAATGCCTGTGGCTTGGTTGGTGCATGATCACTTTGCTGATTAGCAAATACCCCAAGGCTACCCTTGCAACTAGTTGAACTTACAGAGCATCCAATATATAACTGACTATGATCATTATCTCTGTTTCCTTTATTGTCAGCAAGAAGAGAAAATGTCCCTTCCCTGACTTCAACTGGATACCCCTCAAGTTCTTTTGGAATTTGTGATGTATTTTTCATGTCGCTGCAGTATATTGCAATACAGGGTTTTTTCTCTACACTTTTTTCTCTTGAAATAGATATATATGAAATGTTGGGGAAATTCTTTTGTAATTCATCAAAATTTCTTTGGATGATAGCTCCCATTTTCTTCCTTTCATCACGGGGAACAAGCTCTTTTGTAATCATATCTAAAAATTCATTCTCTGTGATGTCTTCAGCTATGAAAAATGAATCATAAATAAAATAGATGTAAATAGTTTGTTTAAATGACCTCAGACCAATATTGTAATATAATGTATTTTTCTATAGTGTTTTGCATAAAAATGTGATCAAAATTGTAAACAAATTTGTTTCATTGAGTTAACATATTCTGTGAAATATTTAGAAGACACTGAAGACCACATGTACCTTTGGGCATTAGCAGCTCTTCCCTTTGTTGTATTGTTGTAGATGAAGCACTTGCAAGTGGTGTATGTGGCTTGCTGGGCCCTGCAGGTCTAAAAATGAGAATGCTGTTTCTTTTAAATAAATACTCAGAAGCAATTTTGATGCGTATATACTAATTTATTAAGAGAGTGACGTTAGAAAATATCTGTAAGTTTGAGCCATCAATGTTATGGTCTTTTACATATTTAAACTTGGCACGTTTAGGATATTCCTGTAATTTTTTTACCTTACATGTAAATTATTTACCGTTCAGATGTCATGTCTAGTTTCAGTCCAGATAATCTGAAAACAGGAATGAAATTTATTTCAAATAGTTGTATGAGAAAAAATATTTACGTACTAAGCAAGTTATTGACACTTGATGCACGAGCCTTACTCTTTAGATTTTGTATATTGCCTACAAATGATTTTATCAATTTTGAACTGAAAACTAACTGTTAGTAATGACATTTTATTTGAATAAGGCCTTAACTTGGCAGTTGTGATATATATATATATATATATATATATATATATATATATATATATATATATATATATATATATATCATACAGTTTGTATATTATATGCAGATCAGTTACCCTGAAGTTGAAAACTCCTGTTCCCATGGTGGTTCCTTGAATATTGGTCTGAGAATTAGCATCAACCTTAGCATTTTGTATGTTAAAGATAAATCAGTTATCGTTGAGGTTCTACTGGAGGCTCTAATGTTCTACAACATGACAGAACTTAAATATTAAATAATTCACCTTAAATTTTTGCAGTATCTGCCTTAACACTTTGAACATTACATATAAATTAGTTACCTTTGAGGCAACCCCTCCCATTGCCTGGATGGTTCCATAAATTTTGAACTGAAAAAGAAATGAACCCTAATCCATTTAAGAAGCAAAAATTTTTGTCAAGAACACAGTGTTAAAAATTATGTTAAAATTATCCACTAGTTTGAGTTTTCCTGTGTGAGTATTTAAACAACCATATCATGGTCTTGAAGCTTTAGTTGATGATGGATATAGTTACATTGTTACTTGCAAATAATTTACTATGGGCAGCCAAAAGGGCAAAAATCCAAGACGTCGATTCAGTCATGTTTCATTGATTCACTGCCTTTTCCGTCATTTCAGTTTCAAAAGCATGATTGACTGAATCCATGTCATGGATTTTTGCCCTTTTGGCCGCCCATAATTTACCTTCTGTCCAATGAACTTGCCAATTTCGATCCTCCCCTTCTGCTGCTGCTGCTTCCATCTATAAAAATAATAGAAGCTATCATGCCCAGGAAAATTTATATGATGTCTATTTCTGGGCTTATGAAATAAGATTTTGCATCCTCTTCATGAGGATTTCTGCTGGTTACGGCTTGATCAGATGAGTGATGAACTGGTTAGAAAAGTCAGCTGTTAGTTTAAATTATCTACACAATACCATGTAATAGCAGTGATATTCTGGATATAATAGAGGACCGTTACAATTTGAAAACTATGATCTGTTTAAAGCATAGTAGATGAAAAAGAAGTATGTGTCATTTACCATCTATTCGTTTGTATTCTTTTCCCTCCTCTAATTCCTTGAACCTCTTCAAGATTTCAAGGTAAAAGTGTATGGCTTCTTTCCCTCTCATTCCTTTCATTGGTTGTGGCACAACGGGATTACCTTTCATTATGAGATGTTCTAAATGTTTACGATCCAAAAACTGATGAGGAAGATGAGTGATCTTGTTATATGACATGTCCAGGTACAGTAGTGATTGAATTTTGCATACTTCAGCTGGGATCTCTTTAAACTGGTTTTCACTAAGGTACAGTTTTGTGAGTTTGGTCATTTTCATGACATCAGGATGAACACTGGAGATGTTGTTCCTATTCATTTTCAGAGTCTTAAGCTCTGGAATGTGGCATACTTCAACTGGGATCTCTTTGAACTGGTTTTCACTAAGGTACAGTTTTGTGAGTTTGGTCATTTTCATGACATCAGGATGAACACTGGAGATATTGTTCATATTCATGTTCAGTGTCTCAAGCTCTGGAATGTGGCATACTTCAACTGGGATCTCTGTGAAGTGGTTTTCACTAAAGTCCAGATATGTGAGTTTGGTCATTTTCATGACATCAGGATGAACACTTGAGATATTGTTCATATTCAT